>NAJQ01000006.1:0-17069 GCA_005059865.1 Friedmanniomyces simplex
TCCCCACATCCATCAACCTAACCCTCGAATCCAGCGTCGAAACCAAATACCCATCCCCCCTCCCCGTAACCCCGACACTAGTCACACTCGCCCCCAAGCAGTCCACCTCCACCTCCCCAGCCCTCAAATCATACCCCCGAACCCTGCCATCCACGCTCCCCGCCCACACCCTCCCCCCATCAACAGCCAGACAACTAACACTATCCCCCGCCTCCCCCCAAACCATCACCGCCCTCCCTTCCCCCCTAGCTCTACAGTCCCAACACCGTACCGTCCCGTCAAAACTCCCACTAACCACCACCGAATCTCCCCTTCCCCCGCGAACCGCACACAATTCACCCGCCCCGCATGCCCGTTGAACCGGCGTAATGTACTAGCCGTAGCCACGTCCCAGAGGAGAACGACTTTATCCCCGCCCACGCTCGCGAAACGCGCGTTGTCTTGGCTGACGGCGAGGTCCAGGACCTCGTAGCCGTGGGCCGAGTAAGTCTGGATGAGTTTGGAGGAGGCCGGGTTGAAGAGGCGGATGCTGCGGTCTTGGCTGCCGGTGAGGAGGTATTGGCCGCTGGAGGCGGAGAAGGCGAGGGCGTGGACGGGACCTGGGTGGGGGGGGAGGCGGGTGAGGGGGGTGGTGGGGAAGGGGATGGTGGTGCTGGTTTTGGGGGTTGGCCGGGACATTGTTTTGGTTTACATTCTCATGGGACTGGATAGCTTGTGTACTTTTGGAGGTCGATGATGTTTGAAAGTGGAAGTTGTGGGGTGGCAAAATTCATACGATGATTTGGAGCATACAATGACTTGTCCATTCGCCACTGAACGAGCTCAGATTAAACAGCCTCCAGGAACCCGACGATTGAGGGAAGTGAAAACATCGTGCTTTTCAATTAACACTCCGCTCGCTAAATGCACACCCGATTACACAGCACTTCGCGCACCAGCTAGATACTCAGCAGTCACCCGCACCCAGCACCCGCTCCGACCTAGCTGAAACACACCGGGAAAGTCAAGATGGTATCTTTACGCACTGCGCATCACACACTGACCCTCTCTCTCACATCCCACGTCCCACTCCGTCACAACCTCCGGCCACCCTTCCAACTCACACCCACGCTCAGCGCCGTCCCGTCCTCGTCATACTCCCCTGCATACTCTCCACCTCCTGCTCCAGCGTCTTGATGGTCGCATGACTGCTCTCCAAATCCTTATTCAACCGATCCCGCTCCGAGATCAACTTCTGCTCCCACTGCCGGAACCGCTGCTCCTCCACCTTGACCTGCTCCGTGAACCGCTTCCGCAGCGCCTCCTCCTCCTCCTTGAACTTGGGATTATCCAATTTCCGCGGCTTCACCTCCCCGAACTTCCGCGTCTCCATCTGCTGCGCGCGGTAGGCCTCGTAGTGGTTCTCCTCCGTCGTGTGGATGAGGTCCAGCATGTGCGTGCGGATGAGGATGGCGCGGAGTTTCTTGAAGTCGCAGTGCTCTTCGTTCTCCACCTCGGCCACGCCCCAGGCGTACTGGCGGCCCTTGACGGTGCGGCCGTCGGGTGTGTTGACGTCTCTTTCGGAGCCGATGACGGAGAAGGGCATGGCGGCGATGAGACTGCGGGCGTGCTGGAGGCCGGCTTCGTCATCTTCTTCGAGGGGTGGGGTGTAGATTTTGATGCCTTGGGCTTCGATCACGGCGCGGATCTGTGAGGACTATATCAGCAGAGGCTTGCGACCATCTACATAGGGTAATAGCGCTTACGCGATGCTTGAACCGGGCCAAGTCATGCGGCGAGAGAGTGTCCGCCTTGGCAATGACGGGTATCAGGTTGACGCGCGAGGACAAACGCTTCATGACCTCAATGTCGAGCGGCTTCAAGGTGTGACCAGTCGGGCGGATGAAGTACAAGCAAGCGTGCACGCGCAAGTCGATCTTGTCCTGGCGCTTCGGCTGCTGCTCCTGAAGCATGTAGCTCTCGTGCTGGTCATCGAGGAACTCAATGATGGGCTGCCACGAGTCGCGGTTGTTGACGTAGTCGCCGAAGCCGGGGGTGTCGATGACGGTCAGGCGGACCTTGAAGAACTTCTCTTCCAGCTCGGCCTTGGTGATCTCGATCTCGACCGTCTTGTCGACCTGCTTGGCGTGTCTGCGGCGGTGGTCGGCGTAGTTCTTGATGGTGGTGGAGAAGAGGGTGTTGATGAAGGTGGTCTTGCCCAAGCCGGACTCGCCGGCCACCATGATGGTGAAGGCGGCGCCGCGCTTGGCTACGATCTTGTGGCGCTGGTTGGGGAGCTTGGCACGGTCAGCTCTATACATCATGCGGGAGTCAGGAGACCCTCGTTGGACATACATTGGCAATGCCAATCGGCGACAGCGATTCCGCCATCCTGACTGCTCCCGCGGCCTGGATCTGCTGTGGGTCGCGTTCGGTGTGCTCCTGCGCGTCCACGAAAGCGCCCGGTGTATGATCGAACCCGTTCGGCTCACCAGCACCTGTAGTGTCATATGCGTCAGCCATCGTCTCCTCAGGCCCTTGTTCAGACTGCCTCGGACTTGACGAGCCGTTGTGTGCTGCCATTGCGGAGTCGACTGCGCGTTTCTTGTTCGGAGGTAGAAGGTGAAGGTAGCGTACCGATTGCGAGAGGTCAGGCAAGTGACGGGGTGATATGACACGTGCGACTTCCGGTGCGACGTTGACGTCGATGGGGCCTGAGGTGGAGTTTGTGATGGTGACGGCGGCAATGGTGACCCTTTGCGATTGCTTGGGGGAAGGAAAGCTGGACTTCTCCTTTCCGCGCTCGTTCGCTCTTGCCGAAACGGTTTGGCTCGACGGCGCGGCTCGTGCGGGATGTCCCCTCGCTAAAACCTGGGGTGCAGAGCCGCCATCCGCATTCGACTTTTTCGACCGCGAAGCACGAGAACGAGAACGAGAACGAGAACGAAGACGACCTCTCGACAACCTCTCCTCGTGTCTCGCTATCTGTTCGGAGATCCAGGGCTGCATTGTACTGGCGTACTGGCGTTTTGACGATGAAGACCGACTATAAGGTAAATCATGCGCATCAAGAACGTCTTCCGGCGCACAACACCCCAACTCACTCTCCCACAGTTCTCCAACCTGCTGGGCAGCGTATACCGAAGAGGCAACCTCGTCTACACCGCGGATGGCACATGCTTACTATCACCCATCGGGAACCGTGTCACCGTCTTTGACCTGATCAACAATAAATCACACACCCTACCCTTCGCCCACAGACTCAACGTCGCCCGGATAGCGCTGCATCCCAAAGGACAACTACTACTCACAATAGACGAAGCTGGCCAAGCAATCCTCAGCCACTTCCAGCGACGGATAGTACTCTATCGCTTCTCGTTGAAGGCCGCTGTCTCCGCCCTGAAATTCTCGCCCAGTGGGACACACTTCGCCGTCGCTCTTGGCCGCAAGATCGAAGTCTGGAAGACGCCGTCCACACCAGGCTCCACCGAGGGCATCGGTGATGACGAGGGCGGTGGACTGGAGTTCGCGCCGTTCGTGAGGTATCGACAGTATGTTAGCCACCACGACACAGTGCAGAATATTGAGTGGAGTAGCGACTCCCGCTTTTTCTTGTCCGCTAGCAAAGATCTCACCGCGCGGATATGGAGTCTCGATCCCGAAGAAGGCTTCACGCCTACAATCTTAGCTGGCCACCGAACAGCAGTGTATGCTGCGTGGTTCAGCCACGACCAGGAAACCATCTACACCATATCCAAAGACGGCGCGCTGTTCAGGTGGCAATACCTCCCTTCACCGGATGCAGACTCAGAGATGGTGGCGGAAGAGGATGAACGGTGGCGAATCAGCGATCGGCAGTACTTCTTCCAAGACCAGGCACATTTGACCACAGCTGCATTTCATGCGCAGTCAAATCTACTCGTAACCGGCTTCTCGAACGGGTTGTTCATGCTACATGAGCTGCCCGAATTCAGCGAGATCCACAAACTCTCCATCTACGCCTCCAACATCGACACCGTCTCAATCAACAAGTCAGGCGAATGGCTCGCTTTTGGTTCTTCCGCGCTCGGCCAATTGCTGGTCTGGGAATGGCAGTCCGAGTCTTACATCCTCAAGCAGCAAGGGCACTTTGACAGCTTGAACGCCTTGACCTACAGTCCCAGCGGGGATCGCGTCATTACCTGCGCCGACGACGGCAAGGTCAAAGTCTGGGATACCGCTTCCGGGTTCTGCGTGGTGACCTTCACAGAGCATACTTCGGGCGTCACGGCCTGCGAGTTTGCACGGAGAGGCAACGTCCTTTTCACCGCTTCACTGGACGGCAGTGTGCGTGCCTTCGATCTCATACGCTACCGATGCTTCCGCACCTTCACTGCACCCAAGCGACTTAGCTTCAGCTCCATCGCCGTCGACCCCGCCGGCGAGGTCGTGGCCGCCGGCAGCCTCGACGACTTCGACATCCACATCTGGAGCGTGCAGACCGGTCAGCTTCTGGACCAGCTATCAGGCCACGAAGGACCCGTCTCCAGTCTCGCCTTCGCGCCGAACGGCGGTACGCTCATCTCCGGCTCCTGGGACCGCACCGTCCGACTCTGGTCCGTCTTCGCCCGCACCCAGACCTCCGAGCCCTTGCAACTGCAAGCGGACGTCCTCTGCGTCAGCGTGCGACCGGACAGCAAACAAATCGCCGTCTCCACTCTCGACGGCCAACTGACCTTCTGGTCCCTCTCGGAAGGCACACAAGAAGCAGGCCTCGACGGCCGCCGCGACGTCTCCGGCGGTCGCAAGGTATCAGATCGCCGGACCGCCGCTAACGTGGCCGGCACCAAGAGCTTCAACACCGTCACCTACTCTGCAGACGGCAGCGTCGTGCTCGCGGGCGGAAACAGCAAGTACATATGCCTCTACGCCGTCGAGACAGGCGTCCTATTGCAGAAATACACCGTCAGCGTCAATCTGAGCCTAGACGGGACGCAAGAATTTCTCAACTCCAGACTCTTAACCGAAGCCGGGCCCAGGGCTCTCCTAGACGAAACGGGTGAAGCTTCGGACCTCGAAGACCGGCTCGACAAATCCCTCCCAGGCTCCAAACGAGGCGATGCTGCGCAGCGGAAAACCGCTCCCGCGGTCCGCGTCCCGAGTGTCGCTTTCTCGCCCACGGGCCGCAGCTTCTGCGCCGCGAGTACGGAGGGGTTATTGATCTATAGCGTGGACGCCGGAGTGCGGTTCGATCCCTTTGATCTGGACGTCGAGGTCACTCCCGAGAGCACGCTGAAGGCGTTGGGGAGGGGGGAGTGGCTGAGGGCCGTGGTTATGGCGTTTCGGCTTAATCACGCCAAGCTCGTTACGAGGGTGTATCGGTCTATTCCCGCGGCGGATATTAGTCTCGTGGTCAAGGAGCTGCCGGAGGTGTATCTGGAGAGGATGCTGAGGCATGTGGCGAAGGAGGCGGATACTTCTCCGCACCTCGAGTTGAATTTGCTCTGGTTGGAGAGTCTGCTGAGACTGCATGGACGGGTGTTGAAAGAGCGGCAAGGGGAGTTCGCGGAGGTGGTGCGGATGGTGCAGCGGGCTGTGGCGAGGCTTCAGGGGGAGGTGATGAAGGTGGCGGAGGGGAATCGGCATGCGGTTGATTACTTGCTTGGGCAGCCGAGGACGAGGAGTGTCGGGAATGGCAGTAGGGTGAGGCTGAAGCTGCTCTCTGATGGTGCGGGAGATGTTGGCGCGAAGGAGGAGGACGAGAGTATGGACAACGGTGAGGAGGGGGCGGAGGCGGAGTGGATAGGCTTGGACTGAGGTTTCCATGCATGGCCAGAAGTGTGTACGAAGCAAGTTCACAGTCGTCTTGGGCCTGCGCCGAGCTCTGCTCTTCTTATCCGGTCTCCGCAAGGAAATACAGTACTCCGGGCCTGCACCGCTGATACGATCTATATGCGCGCTATCACGCTAAGCGCCAACGCAAGTGGTGATAACGCTGCAGACGGGTGTGTATATAACACAGCACAGATACAGACAGCGTGTGGATTTGCGGCATCCGAGACGAGGCTTCTCTTGTAGGCCGACTCACGTCGTTGTTGTCAAACACCTCCTACAGGTCTGTGTCCTATCCGATCTCGAGACTGGGTATGTTAGGTAGACGCATAACGGAACGAAACGTATACCAAAAGGTAGTCCATCGGACGAGAGTGGCCATACAGCCACAAGTCTGCCGCGCGCCGCTCCCTATCATAAAGCCGTCAATCACATCAACTACAGGCCTGCTACATGGCCCAAGCAACCCACTTCCAGCCCAGAGTTGCCCTACTAGCGCCCCGCTGAAGCCAGCCCTCAACCCCAGACACCTGCATATGCCTCCATCCCTGATCCCTCACCCCTCACCGCCAAAGATCATGCCGACTCCCCCTCCTCCCCCCCTCCCCCCCAGCCAAACTCCCTGTCAAACTGGACAAACTCGGCGGCGGCCGCAAGAAACTCCCCGCGCCCCCAGCCGAAGAACTCCCCGCCGTAGCCTGAGACCCAATACTCCCCCACCTCGTCCCGCCCACCCCATCCACCCTCGTCCCGCCCGTACCGCCTCCGATAGCGCCCCCATCACTAGTCATAGGCCGCGGCACCTCCTCCTGCGGCACAGCCAGGAACCCCCCGAACCCGTTGCCAACGATGACGGATTTCCGCGCTTCGCCGCCGAAACCGCCCTGCGCCCATTGCGGGCCCAGACCCCGGCCGGCGGAGTAGGCGGAGAGGGGCCGGCCGCCGGAGGAGGAGAAAGTGAAGTTCTGTCGGTCGTTGGAGTTGTTGTTGGTGCCGCCCCAGGTTTGGTGAGAGGAGGGAGTAGGGGCGATGGAGGTGAAGACCCATTCGAGCTCGTCGAGGCCTTTGGAGAAGACTTCGAGGGTTTGGGTGAAGCCGGAGCCGGCTAGGCCGCGGTTGCTTGTGGGGCCGTTGTGATTGGTAGGGAGCGCGCTGTTGCCTTTCGGACCGTTGCGGAGGGAGGAGTTGTTGGTGTAGGAGGAGAGATTACTAGGCTTGCTCCTCAGACTCCCCGCATTCGGTCCCCCGTTGTCGGATGTGGCGAATGGTTGCAGGACTGGGGGCAGCAATAGGAGCTCGGGGAAGTTCGGGTCCCGGACGTAGAGAGTCAGGAGTCCCGGTAGAGCGTTCTGATGGAGAGAGGAAGCGAGGTAAGCGTAGTAGCTCTCTGCCGGCTTTTGGAGGCCGTGCACGTCCTCCGAACTCGTTATCTCGAAGTGTAGAGTGCGGAGGCTGATGGATGTGAGCGGTGGCAAGGTCGTGGAGGTGAGTGTAAGGGACTTTGTCACGCTCTCCGAGATGCTGAGGTGTTGTAGTTGACTGGCTTTCCAGAGGACGTGGTGTAAGTCTGAAACCGTCACGCCGGTGTGTTGGAGGGACAGCGAAGTGAGCGCTTCTCGATTGTGCGGGGCGCTGAGCCATTGCCCCAGACCTTGCGCTGTAACTCCAGACGTGTTATCCAGCCGCAGTGATTGCAGTGTCGGGAAGTCCGGGAGTTGGCCAGGGGAGAGCTGGAAGATAGTGTCGTCCATCCACTCCATCTCGCTCAGCGTCAAATCGCGGAGGGTAGGCAAACTAGCGAGCACGATCCGCAGCGTAGCAGGCTCAATCGCCAGTCCACTCAACTCCAGTATCTCAATGCTCTGCCAATGTCGATGCGCCAGTAATTCCAACGCTTCTTCGCTTCCGGTTCGATAGCTCATCTTCCTGATATCCGGACATCGTGACTGTAACTCCTGCCTCAGAGCCAAGCAAGAGGGGTCTCCCGTGAAGAAGCCATCGGGCAAGTCGACGTAGCGGAGATTGGGTAAGGCGCTGACGCATCGCGCCAATTCGCCCTTCGCCGTTTCCCGCGTCATATACGGCAGCTTCAGCACCAGCACCCTCAGCGCCAGGAACTCGGATTCCCGCACAGTTCGACACAGCAGACTGAGGCGCACGCTCGGCACCTCCCCCGGCTCCACCGCCGCCATGGAACTTCTACTCCGGAAATGCATCCCCTTCCCCCCGCCCTTCCTCCGCCGTTCCGCCAGCTCCTCCTCCAAAGCGCAATAGTGTACCGCGTCGATCCTCACACTCCCATACAGCGCCTTCTGACTGACACCATACCATTTCCGGCATACCGAGGCACAGTGCGCGAGGTCCCGCAAGTCGCACAGCATGCAACCATCGCTGTCGATCTGGGAGCGCTCGGAGGGTAGGTAGGAGAAGTCCTGGGTGTGGGGGCAGATGTAGGCGAAGAGCAGGGCGAGGACGGTGTCGGGGAGGCGCTGGGTGTGGTCGCGGCCGCGGTAGGGCGTGGGGGGGCTACTGTAGGTGGTGGAGTGGGTGGGTTGCGGGCCGGCGAGGCGCGATTTGCTGCGGAGGTGCTTGAGGAGGCCCATGGTGTGTGGTTGCGGTTGCTGAGGTGGAGGGTGTGGTGGGTGGGTGAATGGGTGGGTAGGTGTATGCTTCCTTGCGCTTGAAGCTGCGCGCGGTGATTCTTCAAATGTCGCGCATGTGAGACGCTGCGGATGCTTGTCTCGCACTAATCGGATGTTTGCTGCGACAGACGTCGAGCATAGTGAATGGAAGGCGCGACTGTCAGCCCTACAGTCGAAGTGATTGGTCATGCACCGAGGGGTTGAATCAAATTCCCCGCGTTTCACCAGCAACCCTGGAACCTTCCCAATCTGGCAGCTGTCGATCCCACGTTTCAGGGGCGAACTCTGCTATGCTCGGCATTACATCTTCTGTCGACCTCATTCCCCTTCGCCTGGACAATCACACCCCCAAATTGGTGGGCAGGGTGTCCGGTCCGTTTGGATCGACAGCATTGGCGAAAGGCAGCCTAGAAGGGCTTGCCCAAACGGCGTACTGGACCAGGCGAGACAGCGCCGGCGACGACGATGCAAAGCCTACATGTACGACTGGCTCCGACGATTCGAGACGCTCAAGCCGTTATACTTGCGCTCCTGCTACCACCGTGAAGCAAGCCGAGAGGCTTCCGTCCTCGTAGCGGCTATAGTGAGTATGTCCTACTTCATGAACTGGTAATTCAGAGGATAAAGCAGGCCTGTTACCTGATCGCAGATTGAGGGGCTTCCCTGTCACCCATTCCCTTGCTCGACCGTATTATACCTCAATCCTCGCGTCTGCTACCTACGAACCACCTTTCATGCACACGAGCTTTCGGTTGAGGTCCCCACCCAGCGACCCAACCCGCCCAAACGTACGAGAAGATTAGTGAAGCTCTCCCGTATGCCCTAAACGACGGGTGAACGCTATATTAGCACGAGCTTCCCGCCCGCCTCCAGCTTAGCAGCCCTGACGGCCGCGATACCCTGCTGACAGAAGACGCCGGCACCCGACAGCGACACTAGCTCTGACTTCATCACCGCCGCCGCCAAAGCCGCCGTCAAAGCCGCCTGCTCCTCCTCCTCGGGATCTTTCTCCAACTTGTCCTCGCCGTACTCAACGAAGTCGACATCTCCTCCGACAACCTCCGCGCCCCTGAAGTACTTCTCAGCACCGCCTTGAGTGGCCTCGATCTCGCTGTCCTGCGCGCGGTAGAGGAGCATCGTCGCCGCCGCGTCCTCGTCACTCGCGTTCTCGCTAGCGTTAATAGCACGACCTAGAACCACCACCGATAGGACCAAAAGCTTCGGCATCCGTTGCGGGAGCTTGCCGTACGCGCGACAGGGCTGATAAATCTACGTATCGCGGATCTCGACGCCGTCGCACATGCCCTTGCTGAAGACTTTGATGTCGTTCTGGATCGCGTAGCCGACGGCGATCTCCGCCTCCTGGAGGATCTGCTTCACATTGCGCTCTGCCTCGTCGATATTCTTCGCGCCGCTCCGGAGCTTGATGTCCGGCCAGTAGACCCCGAGCCGGAGTCTCTTCGGCGGGAGCTTCTTCTCTATGCCGGGCTCCTCGTCGTAGTAGGCGAAGACATCGTAGATGACTTGGCCGCGGTAGTTTATGATGCTGATGCGACCGGCGCGCTACTCGACTTCCTCGCGACAATATCCAGCAGAGAGAACGTGTATATTGAACGCAATGTGCTTTTTATTCGTGAGAGACGTGGTCCCGGGTCATGGACACAGCTTGGAGATTGGGGTGAGAAGCTAAAGAGTGCAGAAAATCGTAGACTTGAATGCTAATACAGACATCTCGGAGTGGCGTTGCGTTGCGTTGCTACACAGCGGGATACCTAAAAATCACGAACAAGCTGCCCTGTAACCGGAGTCTGTACCGAAGAACCGACGAAGCTCGTCCAATAATCACTGCCACCCTCCCTCAGACCTCCGGCGCAAGCATGGCATACAACCCCACTAACCCACCCGCACCCGCCATACCCACCCTCACCCAGTTCTGCGCAGCCCATGCCGTCAGTAACTTCAGCACCTCCCCGCTAGCTGCCGCCTTCTCCTGCGCAGTGGCATCTCCCTTCGACAGGTCCATCAACCGATGGATGCCTGGCATCATCACGATCTGTGTCATGGGCAGCATGGCGAACGTCACGGCTCCGGAGATCGCATAGAGCCTCCTTTCCGTACTGCCAGCTGGAGCGGTGTAGGTAAGGTAAGCGGAGGCCGCCACCGAGAGCGCGGTGACTGGGATGACGAGGGCGGCGCCGCGGTTGAAGACCCCGCGGAAGAGAGTGGTGCTGACTGAGGCCGGCTGTGGGTAGAGGAGTGGGAGGGTGTTTTGCGAGGGGGAGAGCATGTAGCCGCTGAGGATGAAGGCCGAGGAGATGGAGATGAGTTTCGCGGCGAGGATGGAGTCCATGGTGGGAGATGTGTTGGTTATTGTCGGCGGTCTTGAGTTACAGGCTGAACGGCCGATGGTCGTGCCTTTCCAGGAGGTGTCTTCGAAGATGGTCTCTTTGCTGTATCTGCTATTTGAGATGAACTTTCATCTTACAACGAGGAATACTGCTCTTTATACGCCGAGAACTGCATAGACGCTGCCTTGTACGCGCAATGAGCTGTCCTTCGCAATCGCGAACCATTTTGCTTCCGAGACGTGGTAAGGATGAGATTGGTGGGCTGCTGTTGTTACGGCCGCAGCGCAACACAACAGAAGCTGAGAAGGCTGACTGATCACTATTGCCCCGAAGCGTCCTCGATTCACTCCGATTGATTGTCTCAAGAATTGATTGAAATTGAAGGGAAAGCGGGTGTGTCCGGGGGACAGTCGATCGTAGTAAGCGGAGTGAGGCTGACGACTCGGCCGGGACGGCTCTTCCCGAACTCCGCTGCAAGGGAAGCTTGTCACATGCGCCTTGCTCATGCCTTCCACAAGCTCAATAATTCGGGACTACAAAAGAACCTGACACACCACCAGTCCATGCACCTTCCCATCCGATGTCCGACATCTCGTATCTTCTCCTGCCCGCCGGTACTCTCCCACTCGATCAACCCCATCCTCAGACATCGTCATCCAACCGCGAACATCACCAATCCGACCAAGCCATCTCTTGCAGCAGTATACACAACCACAGGTAGTCGTGGAGCACCTGCGATGGCGACGGCACAGCCTCGATGGCAACCTCCACCAGAACCAAACGAGTCAGTGCGAGCACGGCTGCCGCAGCTGTCCGTATACAATAGCTTGACGCGATCGAAGACACCATTCGTGCCGTTAGATGCGGAGGGTCGGAGGGTGGGATGGTACGCGTGTGGGCCGACGGTATACGATGACTCGGTATGTTGTCTTTCTCGGCGTAGTTTGTTGTGTGCGGCTGGACAGCTGGCCGGATTCGTTTGCATTGCTCAGTCTGGCTTGGGGCGATGGGAGACTAATATGACTGATAGCATTTAGGTCATGCACGCAACTATGTTTCAACTGACATCATCCGCCGGATACTGTCTGACTACTTCAAGTTTCATGTCACCTTTGTCATGAACATCACCGACGTAGACGACAAGATCATCCTGGCTGCGAGACAACAACACCTCCTGTCTCAGTGCCTTGCGAAGCACACATCTGTCGACTCAGAAACACGAGACACGACCACAAAGGCATTCCGGGCTTATCTCGAGAAGAACTTACCGCTAGTGGCAAGCGAGACAACGCCCGAAGCCTGGAATCAACATGCGAACGAGGCTTACGGGCATGTACTAAGCGGTCAGAGCGCAGCCAACGATGGGTCGCCACCAGGAGACAAAGAGGCGAAAATCAAGATGCATCTGCGAACTGCAGGCTCGGCTGCAGGAGTACTGTCGATGTCGAATCCCGGCATGCCAGACTTTGTGGCAAAAGCTTCCGGCGTGCTATTGCCGTATATCGATTCATTGCAGAAGCACACCGTTACTGGCAACGACCACGACATATTTACGAAACTCACAAAACGTTACGAGCAACGCTTCTTCGATGACATGGCCGCGCTGAACGTACGAAGTCCGGATCAGGTGACTCGTGTCACGGAGTACGGCCCACAGATTGTCGACTTTGTCAAGCAGATTGAGCAGAACGGGTTTGCGTACGAGAATGAGGGGTCTGTGTACTACGACACCCACTCATGGGAGTCAACTGGCGGCGTCTATGCACGACTTGAGCCCTGGAATCGCAACGACAAGGAGCTCCAGCAAGACGGCGAAGGCTCGCTCTCAACGAAGAAAACCGGATTTAAGCGGTCCGGTGCGGACTTCGCGCTGTGGAAAGCGAGTAAAGAAGGCGAGCCGAGTTGGGAATCGCCCTGGGGTGAAGGTAGGCCTGGCTGGCATATTGAGTGCTCGGCTATGGCTTCAGATGTGCTTGGGAAGCAATTCGATATCCACTCCGGAGGTATTGACTTGGCATTCCCGCATCACGACAACGAGCTCGCACAGTCTGAGGCTTACTGGTCTAAGAGCGGCAAGGACAGCAAGCAATGGGTCAATTACTTCTTGCATATGGGCCACTTGAGCATACAAGGAAGCAAGATGAGCAAGTCGCTGAAGAATTTCACCACCATACGGGAAGCGATCGCGAAAGGTGACTGGACCCCGAGAGGCCTGCGCGTAGTCTTCTTGCTTGGAGCATGGCGAGATGGCCTGGAGATCACCGGCGAGGTAGTCAAGGCGGGCAGAGCGTGGGAAGACAAAATCGACAACCTTTTCCTGAAGATCCGCGACGTTCAGCAACGGCAAGAACGGCTACGCAACACGACCAACGGTGTCACGAATGGCGTACACAGTGTCAGCATCATCGACGATGCCATCGGATCGGTAGCGGACGAGCTGGACACAGCGAAGGATAAGTTCCGGGACGCTCTGTGCGACTCCTTCGACACCCCGACTGCCATGCGTATCATTAGCGACCTCATCACATTTTACAACTCGCAGAAACCGAACACTGTGCCGGACGTCGTTGCATTGGATCTCGGACGATGGGTGACGGAGATGGTCGCCATGTTCGGTCTCGATGCGCAACAGAAACCCGGGCAGCTCGGGTGGTCCGGTCTTGACATTCCAGACAGAGCAAGAGCGTTCGTCGTCCCGCTTGCACGAATGAGAGATCGAGTACGGGAGCAGGCGAAGTCGGGCGCGGTCGATATCACCACGCTCGGCAAGTTCGACGACAAGGACACGATCTACGCCTCCAATCAACCCTACGCAAACGCCTTCGCGGACTTCCAGCGCAAGCTCATCCAACTTGGTGAACAGCATGCACCAGCCAAAGACTTCCTCGCCGCCTGCGACTACGTCCGCGACAAGGAGCTCTGGGACCTGCACATCTACCTCGAAGACCGCGACGGCCTCCCCGCGCTCATCCGGCCGCTGTCCCAATCCCTCCGCGAAGAGCGCGCCTCCCGGGACGCGGCATCCGCTTCCAAGGCCGCGGCCAAGGACAAAGCGAAAGCCGAGGCCGAGGCCGCGGAGCAGAAGAAGCTGGAGCAAGGCAAGTTGAGCCAGCCCGAGATGTTCCGGACGAGCGAGTACTCGGCTTGGGATGCCGAGGGGTTGCCTACACACGATGCGGAGGGGAAGGAGGTGGCGAAGTCGAGGGGGAAGAAGTTGAGGAAGGAGTGGGAGAGGCAGAGGAAGTTGCATCAGGGTTGGGTTGCCGCGGCGGGCCAGCGGACGGACTCGGGGTCGTAGGGGACTTGGGCTGTGCTGCTTGGCTGATGGGGTGGCGTTGTCGGCTAGTTGGCTGTTGGGCGACGCGGAAAGGGACTGCGGGTCCTTTGATTGGCAAACCCTTGGGTCGTCCGGCTTGCTGTTATGCTTCATACCCGTCTACACTCTATAGGCAGAGGAGGCCTGTTGTGTTTAGGGATGGTTCGCCTTGGAGATCTTGAAAGCGACCTGTAAGACGCGCTGAATAATCCTGCGCTCGTTCGGGACTAGCGCGCTGTTATGTCAGCACCTTTTGATCCTACCTTAGTCATGATCATAACCTTTCATCTCTCGCGCGGAATTGTATCCTGAACATGGATATCTCCTCTGGGCTCCCGGCGCTTAGTGCGGTGAGGAAAGTGGCTTCGTCTCACACACCACGCCACCATGTCCGCCGCATCTGAAGCGCAACAACCAGCGAAGCCGGGCACGGCATGCTTGGGATGTCGGCGACGTAAGCTAAAATGCAGCCGCGAGCAGGAAGGCTGTAAGCATTGTATGAAGGCCGACCTGCCGTGTGTATACGCGGCACCAGAGGTCGGAGTCAAGCGCAAGCGCGGGCCGTACAAGAAGGAACGCCACCTAGAACACCTGGTGAAGTACCTGGAGCCGAGAGGACTCGGTTTGGCGACCAGTGAGAGCAAACGACGCCAGAATGGCTCCGCGGGACCAGAAGTCAGGACGCAGGATGCAATTGCAGTCTCGAACCCCGGAATGGTTTCGCCGGACGGGCACGGTAGCCAGTCGGAGACCCTTGTTAAGGATGCGTTGATCGCACTTACCAAGTCTTCTGTGTGCGAGATGGATTCGACCCGCGAGAGTGGACCGCAAATGGTGAGCGGTCACAGCAATGCGCAAACAGGAGCTTTGGACGAATCTACAAGCATCTACCCTTCAGCGCGCCAAGTCTTCGAGTACTGGCATCTCTTCGTCACAAGAGTGGACCCCATCACGAAGGTCATCCATTGCCCGAGCGTCGCGCAAAAGGCCCTTGAGGCGATCGATCGTCCCAGCTTGCCAGGCTCCTCTACGGAGACATTACTTTTCGCCATCTACTACGTCGCTGTGAGCACATGCACTGCGAATGAAGCTCGAAGACGGTTTGGCGAAATTCGGCATGTTTTGCTGCAGCGATATGGCCGGGTGGTCGAGTCCGCGTTGGCCGACACTTACAGCATGCCGACCCTGGAATCTGTGCAAGCGGTCGTCCTTTACATGATCGGTATAAGACGGCAAGATGACGGGACGAGTGTAGCGACGTTGTTTGCTCTCGCTGTCCGCATGGCACAGATGATCGGCTTACATGAAGATCCAGGCGTGGGGTTCGGGCCTTTTGAAGCGGAACTTCGTCGACGTGCGTGGTGGCATATCTGCGGGTTGGAGTCACGGGCCGCTGAGGAAGGGAATGCCAGAGCCAAGAGCATTCAGGAGGGTCGAAATGTGCGATTACCTGCAAACCTGAACGATGAGGATTTGGATCCGAATGCGACGGAGGCGCCACAGACGCGTACGGGCAGGACTGATATGAGCTGGGTGCTGATGCGTTGGGAGGTCCAGTACCTGACTTACCGCATTGCAGCTGTCAGGAAGCTGGTCGGATCAGATGGGCAACCTCCGGGCAAGGAAACTACGACTGCCCGGCAACGACACATTCTCGAAGAAGCGCAGACACGGCTCGACACGGTATACGTGCAACATCTGCACAAGTCACGCCCCTTGGACCTCATGGCGCTCGCACACTACGAGTGCATACTTCTCAAAGTCAAGATGACAATAGATTGCCCGAACGCGCACGGCCAGATCTCCACCAACAGTATCGACATGAGCAGCAAAGAGCGATCCCGAATCCTGCAGGACTCGGTTGCAATCATCAGTATCACCCACATGATCCCTGTCGACCGCCGGCTAGAGAAGTGGCAATGGTTCATACGCGGCTACGTACAGTGGCACTCACTGGCTATCGTCGTGGCAGAGCTCGGCCGCATCAAGAACAAGCAGTTCACTCATAGTGCTTGGGTCGTGCTGGATCCTATCTTGACGGACTGGGATAGGATGTACCTCAATAGGAAGGGTGAGGCTGCTTGGGATCACGTCAATGCGCTTATCTCGCGGGCAAGGCAGATGCGCCATGACCTGGCACCATCTGCAGCCCAGTCGGGATGGGATCCTGCGATACGCCGGGATTTGGATTCACTCACAAGCGTTTCTGCCAGCGATTGTGTGGACTCGGCAGAGAAGCAGATGCCATTCGGTGCAACCGGCAGCCAGCCAAATCCAAATTCCACGCTCGGAGCGGACGGCACACCGCAGCAACAAACGCTTTGGGACCAGTCAGCCGACTGGGAGTATAGTGCCGATTTCGGAAACTTCGATGGCCTCGATCAGATCGACTTCCAGGCTTTCGATGCTGTATTCGGAGGCGACGCATGGGAGTTTCCGAGCCGTGGGCAAGATTTCAGTGGCATGCCGCTGGCGCCCAAATTGCACACGGACGCTGCGGTATGCTGAGGGTACCTGGTATGCTCGAAAAACCGAGAGACCTGGGAAGGCGCGGGGCTACCAGGACCGCTGGCTAAGGGAACTCCACGAGGAGAGGCTTCGGTAGCAATCGTGCCTCGACTTTGAGGTTCTCCAAACCGTCGAGCATGCTCAATGCGCCAGTTGGGATCCTCAGACTGCTAATTTACCTTGTATCCATTCGCAGCAATACTGCGACATTACACCTGTGCGTGGCTTCAGCAGTGTCTGCAGAGTAACTCTTGTACTCTCCAGTCTCTCCATTGCACATATACTACAAATATACCCTGCTAGCCTCCAGCCCAGCCCAGCCTAAGCAACCTTCTTCTTCCCCCCACCCTTCCCACCCCTCCCCATCGCCTTCCTCTCATTATTCCTCGCAATCCTCAAGGCGCTCTTCCGCCACGCCGCGAACCGATCTCCGGGCTTGAACTTCGCGAATGCCCTGATCGTCTT
>NAJQ01000006.1:17079-39772 GCA_005059865.1 Friedmanniomyces simplex
TGCGCGAGGTCCCGCAAGTCGCACAGCATGCAACCATCGCTGTCGATCTGAGAGCGCTCGGAGGGGAGGTAGGAGAAGTCCTGGGTATGGGGGCAGATGTAGGCGAAGAGGAGGGCGAGGACGGTGTCGGGGAGGCGCTGGGTATGGTCGCGGCCGCGGTAGGGCGTGGGGGGGCTGCTGTAGGTGGTGGAGTGGGTGGGTTGTGGGCCGGCGAGGCGCGATTTGCTGCGGAGGTGCTTGAGGAGGCCCATGGTGTGTGGTTGCGGTTGCTGAGGTGGAGGGTGTGGTGGGTGGGTGAATGGGTGGGTGTATGCTTCGCGGCGCCTGATGAAGCTGTGCGCGGTGCCTATTCAACTGTTGCGCACGTGAGACACTGCTGGTGCTTGTCTCGCACTACCCGGATGTTTGCTGCGACAGACGTCGAGCATAGTGAATGGAAGGCGCGAGTGTCAGCCCTACAGTCAAAGTGATTGGTGATGCAACGAGGGGCTGAATCAAATTCCCCGCGTTTCACCAGCAACCCTGGAACCTTCCCGATTTGGCAGCTGTCGATCCCACGTTTCAGGGGCGAACTCTGCTATGATTGGCATTACATCTTTTATCGACCTCACTTGGTCGACAGTTTGCCCTTCGCCTAGACAATTACACCCTCAAATTGGTGAGTGTCCGGTCCGTGTAGATCGACAGCATTGGCGAAAGGCAGCCTAGAAGGGCTTGCCTAAACGGCGTACTGAGTTAGCGATACAGCGCCGGCGACGACGATGCAAAGCCTACATGTACGACTGGCTCGGACGATTCGAGACGCTCAAGCCGTTTATACTTGCGCTCCTGCTACCGCAATGAAGCAAGCTGAGAGGCTTCCGTCTCCGTAGCGGCTGTAGTGAGTATGTCCTACCTCATGAACCGGTAAATGAGAGGATAAAGCAGGCCTGTTACCTGATCGAGGGGCTTCCCAGCCACCCATTCCCTTGCTCGACCGCATTATACCTCAGTCCTCGCGCATGCTACCTACGAACTACCATTCATGTACACGAACTCTCGGTTAAGGTCCCCACCTAGCGACCCAACCCGCCCAAACGTACGAGAAGATTAATTAAGCTCTCCCGCATGCCCTAAACGACGGGTGAACGCTGTATCAGCACGAGCTTCCCGCCCGCCTCCAGCTTAGCAGCCTTGACAGCCGCGACGCCCTACTGCCAGAAGACGCCGGCACCCGACAGCAACACTAGCTGCGACTTTTTTACCGCCGCCGCTAAAGCCGCCTACTTCTCTTCCTCGCGATCTTTCTCCAACTTGTCCTCGCCGTACTCAACGAAGTCGACATCTCCTCCGACAACCTCCGCGCCCTAAAGTACTTCTTAGCACCGCCTTAAGCTGACTCGATCTCGCTCTCCTTCGCGCGGTAGAGGAGCATTGTCGCCGCCGCGTTCGCCGCCGCGTCCTCGTCACTCGCGTGCTCGTTAGCGCGAATAGCACGACCTAGAACTACCACCGACAGGACCGAGAGCTTCGGCATCCGTTGCGGGGGCTTGCCGTACGCGCGATAGGGCCAATAAATGTGCGTATCGCGGATCTCGACGCCGTCGAACATGCCCTTGCTGAAGACTTTGATGTCGTTCTAGATCGCGTGGCCGACGACGATCTCCGCCTCCTGGAGGATCTGCTTTACATTGCGCTCTACGTCGTGAATGTGCTTCGCGCCGTTCCGGAGCTTGATGTCCGGCTAGTAGACCCCGAGCCGGAGTCTCTTCCGCGGGAGCTTCTTTACTATGCCGGGCTCCTCGTCGTGGTAGGCGAAGACATCGTAGATGACTTGGCCGCGGTAGTTTACAATGCTGATGCGACCGACGCGCTACTCGACTTCCTCGACGACAGTATCCAGCAGATAGAACGCGTATGTTGAACGCAATGTACTTTGTATTCCTGAGAGACGTGGTCCCGGGTCATGGACACAGCTTGGAGATTGGGGTGACAAGGTAAAGAGTGAAGAAAATCATAGACTTGAATGCTAATACAGACATCTCGGAGTGGCGTTGCGTTGCTGCACAGCGGGATACCTAAAAATCACGACCAAGCCGCCCTGTAACCGGAGTCTGTACCGAAGAACCGACGAAGCTCGTTCAATAATCACTGCCACCCTCCCTCAGACCTCCTTCGCAAGCATGGCGCACAACCCCACTAACCCACCAGCACCCGCCATACCCACCCTCACCCAGTTCTGCGCAGCCCATGCCTTCAGTAACTTCAGCACCTCCCCGCTAGCTGCAGCCTTCTCCTGCGCAGTGGCATCTCCCTTCGACAGGTCCATGAACCGATGGATGCCTGGCATCATCACGATCTGTGTCATAGGCAGCATGGCGAACGTCACGGCTCCGGAGATCGCATAGAGCCTCCTTTCCGTACTGCCAGCTGGAGCGGTGTAGGTAAGGTAAGCGGAGGCCGCCACCGAGAGCGCGGTGACTGGGATGACGAGGGCGGCGCCGCGGTTGAAGACCCCGCGGAAGAGAG
Organism: Friedmanniomyces simplex; assembly: GCA_005059865.1. Lineage (NCBI taxonomy): Eukaryota > Fungi > Ascomycota > Dothideomycetes > Mycosphaerellales > Teratosphaeriaceae > Friedmanniomyces > Friedmanniomyces simplex. Next base: position 19,588 of record NAJQ01000006.1, read on the forward strand.
TGGTGCTGACTGAGGCCGGCTGTGGGTAGAGTAGTGGGAGGGTGTTTTGCGAGGGGGAGAGCATGTAGCCGCTGGATGAAGGCCGAGGAGACGGAGATGAGTTTCGCGGCGAGGATGGAGTCCATGGTGGGAGATGTGTTCGTTATTGTCGGCGGTCTTGAGTTGGAGGCTGAACGGCCGACGGTGGTGCCCTTCCAGGAAGTGTCTTCGAAGATGGTCTCTTTGCTGTGTCTGCTATATGAGATGAACTTATGTCTTACAACGAGGAATACTGCTCTTTATACGCCGTGAACTACATGGACGCTGCCTCGTACGCGCCTTGAGCTGTCCTTCGCAATCGCGTAATATCTTTGCTCCCGAGACGTGGCAAGGATGAGATTGGTGGGCTGCTGCTGTTACGGCCGCAGCGCAACACAACAGAAGCTGAGAAGGCTGACTGATCACCATTGCCCCGAAGCGTCCTCATTCACTCGATTGATCAACCCCAGATTTGATTGAAATTGATGGGAAAGCGGGTGCGGCCGGGGGACAGTCAATCGGAGTGAGAGGAGTGAGGCTAACGATTCGGCCGGAACGGCTCTTCCCGAAGTCCGCTGCAAGGGAAGCTTGTCACATGCGCCTTGCTCATGCCTTTCCACAAGGTCAATAATTCGTGACTCCAAGAACCTGACAGCAACCATCACCAGTCCATGCGCCTTCCCATTCGATGTCCGACATCTCGTATCCTCTCCTTCCCGCCGGTACTCTCCCACTCGATCAACCCCATCCTCAGACATCGCCATCCAATCGCGAGCATCACCAATCCGACCAAGCCATCTCTTGCAGCAGTATACACAACCACAGATAGTCGTGGAGCACCTGCGATGGCGACGGCACAGCCTCGATGGCAACCTCCTCCAGAACCAAACGAGTCAGTGCGAGCACGGCTGCCGCAGCTGTCCGTATATAATAGCTTGACGCGATCGAAGACACCATTCGTGCCGTTGGATGCGGAGGGTCGGAGGGTGGGATGGTACGCGTGTGGGCCGACGGTATACGATGACTCGGTACGTTGTCTTTCTCGGCGTAGTTTCTTGTGTGCGGCTGGACAGCTGGCCGGATTCGTTTGCAATGCTCAGTCTCGCTTGGGGCGATGGGAGACTAATATGACTGATAGCATTTAGGTCACGCACGCAACTATGTCTCAACAGATATCATCCGCCGGATACTGTCTGACTACTTCAAGTTTCATGTCACCTTTGTCATGAACATCACGGACGTGGACGACAAGATCATCCTGACTGCGAGACAACAACACCTGCTGTCTCAGTGGCTTGCGAAACGCGCATCCGTCGACTCCGACACACGAGACACGACCACAAAGGCATTCCGGGCGTACGTCGAGAGGAATCTACCGCTAGTGGCAAGCGAGACAGCGCCTGAAGCCTGGTACCATCTTGCGAACGATGCATACGGGCACGTGCTCAATGGACAGAGCGCAGCCAACGATGGGTCGCCTCCGGGAGACAAAGAGGCGAAGATCAAGATGCATCTGCGAACTGCAGGCTCGGCTGCAGAAGTACTGTCAATGGCGAATCCCGGCATGCCAGACTTTGCGGCAAAAGCTTCCGGCGTGCTATTACCGTATATCGATTCATTGCAGAAGCACACCGTTACTGGCAACGACCACGACATATTCACGAAACTCACGAAACGTTATGAGCAACGCTTCTTCGATGACATGGCCGCGCTGAACGTACGAAGTCCGGATCAGGTGACTCGCGTTACGGAGTACGGCCCACAGATCGTCGACTTCGTCAAGCAGATCGAGCAGAACGGGTTTGCGTACGCGAATGAGGGGTCTGTGTACTACGACACTCACTCATGGGAGTCTACGGGCGGCGTATATGCACGACTTGAACCTTGGAATCGCAACGATAAAGAGCTTCAGCAAGATGGCGAAGGCTCGCTTTCCACGAAGAAGACCGGATTCAAGCGTTCCGGTGCGGACTTCGCCCTGTGGAAAGCAAGTAAAGAAGGTGAGCCGAGTTGGGAGTCTCCATGGGGCGAGGGCAGGCCAGGATGGCATATTGAGTGCTCGGCTATGGCTTCAGATGTGCTTGGCAAGCAATTCGATATCCACTCCGGAGGTATTGACTTGGCATTCCCTCATCACGACAACGAGCTCGCCCAGTCTGAGGCTTACTGGTCTAAGAGCGGTAAGGACAGCAAGCAATGGGTCAATTACTTCTTGCATATGGGCCACTTGAGCATACAAGGCAGCAAGATGAGCAAGTCGCTGAAGAATTTCACCACCATACGAGAGGCGATTGCGAAGGGTGACTGGACCCCGAGAGGCCTGCGCGTAGTCTTCTTGCTTGGAGCATGGCGAGATGGCCTGGAGATCACCGGCGAGGTAGTCAAGGCGGGCAGAGCGTGGGAAGACAAAATCGACAACCTTTTCCTGAAGATCCGTGACGTTCAGCAACGGCAAGAACGGCTACGCAACACCACCAACGGTGTCACGAATGGCGTGCACAGTGTCAGCATCATCGACGATGCCATCGGATCGGTAGCGGACGAGCTGGACACGGCAAAGGATAAGTTCCGGGACGCTCTGTGCGACTCATTCGACACCCCCACTGCCATGCGTATCATTAGCGACCTCGTCACCTTCTACAACTCGCAAAAGCCAAACAACGTGCCCGACATCATAGCATTGGATCTCGGACGATGGGTGACGGAGATGGTCGCCATGTTCGGTCTCGATCCGCACCACAAACCGGGGCAGCTCGGGTGGTCCGGGCTTGACATTCCAGACAGAGCAAGAGCGTTCGTCGTCCCGCTTGCGCAAATGAGGGATCGAGTACGTGAGCAGGCGAAGTCGGGCGCGGTCGATATCACCACGCTCGGCAAATTTGACGACAAGGACACGATCTACGCCTCCAATCAACCCTACGCAAACGCCTTCGCGGACTTCCAGCGCAAGCTCATACAGCTTGGTGAACAGCATGCACCAGCGAAAGACTTCCTCGCCGCCTGCGACTACGTCCGCGACAAGGAGCTCTGGGACCTGGACATCTACCTCGAGGACCGCGACGGCCTCCCCGCACTCATCCGGCCACTTTCCCAGTCCCTCCGCGAAGAGCGCGCCTCCCGGGACGCGGCATCCGCTTCCAAGGCCGCGGCAAAGGACAAAGCGAAAGCCGAGGCCGAGGCCGCGGAGCAGAAGAAGCTGGAGCAAGGCGAGTTGAGCCAGCTCGAGATGTTCCGGACGAGCGAGTACTCGGCTTGGGATGCCGAGGGGTTGCCTACGCACGATGCGCAGGGGAAGGAGGTGGCGAAGTCGAGGGGGAAGAAGTTGAGGAAAGAGTGGGAGAGGCAGAGGAAGTTGCATGAGGGGTGGGTTGCCGCGGCGGGCCAGCGGACGGACTCGGGGTCGTAGGGGACTTGGGCTGTGCTGCTTGGCTGATGGGGTGGCGTGATCGGCTAGTTGGTGTTGGGCAACGCGGGAAGGGGACGCGGGAAGGGACCGCGGGTTCTTTGGCTGGCGAACCCTAGTGTCGTCCGGTTTGCTGTTGTACTTCTTATCCTTCGTCCTTCGCCTATAGCGAGGGGGTGGGGGCTAGTGTGGTTATGTGGACGGTCTACTTTGGAGATCGTAATAGCCTCTGTACCTACCTGCTATAAGACGCGCTGAACAATCCTTCGCTCTTTCGGGCCTAGCACGACGTTAGGTCAGCACCTTTCGATCCTACCTTAGATAGTCATGACCGCAACCTTTGATCTCTCGCGCGGAATTGTATCCTGAACATGGATATCTCCTCTGCTGTGCTCCAGGCGCCTAGTGCTGTGAGGCCAACGACGTCTCTTTGCATGAGGCGGCTCACCTCACCATGTCCGCTCCCGAAGCGCAACAACCAGCGAAGCCAGGCACGGCATGCTTGGGATGCCGGCGACGTAAGCTAAAATGCAGCCGCGAGCAGGAAGGCTGTAAGCATTGTATGAAGGCCGACCTGCCGTGTGTATACGCGGCACCAGAGGTCGGAGTGAAGCGCAAGCGTGGACCGTACAAGAAGGAACGCCACCTAGAACACCTGGCGAAGTACCTGGAGCCGAGAGGACTTGGTTTGGGGACGACTGAGAGCAGACAACGCCAGAATGGCTCCGTGGGACCAGAAGCCAGGACGCATGATGCCATTGCAGTCTCGAACTCCGGACTGGCTTCGCCGGACGGGCAGGGTAGCCAGTCGGAGATACTTGTTAAAGATGCGTTGATCGCCCTTACCAAGTCTTCAGTGTGCGAGAGGGACTCGACCCGCGAGAGTGGACTGCAAGTTGTGAGCGGTCACAGCAATGGGCAAACAGGAGCACTGAATGAGTCTACGAGCATCTACCCTTCAGCGCGCCGAGTCTTCGAGTACTGGCATCTCTTCGTCACAAGAGTGGACCCCATCACGAAGGTCATACATTGCCCGAGCGTCGCGCGAAAGGTCCTTGAGGCGATCAATCGTCCCAGCCAGCCAGGCTCCTCTGCGGAGACGCTGCTCTTCGCCATCTACTACGTCGCCGTGAGCACATGCACCGCGAATGAAGCTCGACGACGGTTTGGCGAGAGTAGGCATGTTCTGCTGCAGCGATATGGACGGGTGATCGAGTCCGTGTTGGCAGATACTTATAGCATGCCCACACTGGAATCTGTGCAAGCGGTCGTGCTTTACATGATCGGTATACGACGGCAAGATGACGGGACGAGTGTAGCGACGTTGTTCGCTCTCGCTGTCCGCATGGCACAGATGATCGGCTTACATGAAGATCCAGGCGTGGGATTCGGGCCCTTCGAGACGGAATTTCGCCGGCGTGCGTGGTGGCATATCTGCGCATTAGAGTCGCGGGCCGCAGAGGAAGGGAATGCAAGGGCCAAAAGTATTCAGGAGGGTCGAAATGTGCAACTTCCTGCAAACCTGAACGACGACGACCTGGACCCGAATGCGATGGAGGCGCCACAGACTCGCAAGGGCAGGACTGATATGAGCTGGGTGCTGATGCGTTGGGAGGTCCAATACCTGGCTTACCGCGTTGCAGCTGTCAGGAAGCTGGTCCGATCAGATGGGCAACCTTGGGACAAGGAAATTACGACTGCCCGGCAACGACACATCCTCGAAGAAGCGCAGACACGGCTCGACACGGAATACGTGCAGCATCTGCACAAGTCACGTCCTCTGGATCTCATGGCGCTCGCACACTACGAGTGTATACTTCTCAAAGTAAAGATGATCATCGATTGCCCAAATGCGCACGGCCACATCTCGGCCAACAGTATCGACATGAGCAGCAAAGAGCGATCTCGCAGCCTGCAGGACTCGGTCGCAATCATCAGTATCACCCACATGATCGCTCTCGACCGTCGACTGGAGAAGTGGCAATGGTTCATACGCGGTTACGTACAGTGGCACTCACTGGCTATCGTCGTGGCAGAGCTCGGCCGAATCAAGAACAAGCAATTCACGCGCAGTGCCTGGGCGGTGCTGGATCCCATCTTGACGGACTGGGATAGCGCGTACTTGAACAGGAAGGGCGAGGCTGCTTGGGATCATGTCAATGCGCTTATTTCGAGGGCGAAGCAGATGCGCCACCATGCTGAGGACCTGGGACCTTCTGCAGCCCAGTCGGGATGGGATCCTGCGATGCGCCGGGATTTGGATTCACTCACAAGCGTTTCTGCCGGCGGGTGTGTGAACCCGGCAGAGAAGCTGATGCCATTCGGTGGAACCGGCAGCCAGCCAACTCCGAACTCCACGCTCGGGGTCAACGGCGCACCGCAGCAACAAACGCTTTGGGACCAGTCAGCCGACCGGGAATATGACGCCAATTTTGGAAGCTTCGATGAACTCGGTCAGATCGACTTCCAGGCTTTCGATGCTGTATTCGGAGGTGACGCATGGGAGTTTCCGAGCCCTGGGCAAGATTTCAGTGGCATGCCGCTGGCGCCCAAATTGCACACGGACGCTCCGGTATGCTGAGGGTACCTGGTATGCTTGAAAACCCGAGAGACCTGGGGAGGCGCGGGGCTACCAGGACCGCTGGCTAAGGGAACTCCACGAGGAGAGGCTTCGGTAGCAATCGTCCCTCGCCTTTGAGGTTCGCCAAACCGTCGAGCATGCTCAATGCGCCAGTTGGGATCCTCAGACTGCTCATTTACCTTGTATCCATTCGCAGCAATACTGCGAAGGCAACATCACTTTGTGGGCGAGGTCTTGCCGCCATCTTTTCGTCTTCCAATGTCGTCGGTGACTCCTTCAGGTACCACAACAATGCTGAGGACACATCTAGACCAGCCTCCTCTTCTACCGATTCTGCCAATCTACAAGCCAGGCTCTTGTTGTCACAAATCCGGAACGAATACTATGCCCAAGAGTTCGCACGCAGATACTACTCAAATATGCAGGAGAAATAAACTAAGGTGACCGCTTCAGAGGCGCCACAATATGAGGCCTGTGGCCCGGCAGCGGCATCCCCCGAGGAACAATCCTACGAATGCGCGCATGTTTTCAAGCAGCAATTTACACCTGTGCGTGGCTTCAGCAGTGTCTGCGGAGTAACTCTTGTACTCCCCAGTCTCTCCATTGCACATATACTACAAATATACCCTGCTAGCCTCCAGCCCAGCCCAGCCTAAGCAACCTTCTTCTTCCCCCCACCCTTCCCACCCCTCCCCATCGCCTTCCTCTCATTATTCCTCGCAATCCTCAAGGCGCTCTTCCGCCACGCCGCGAACCGATCTCCGGGCTTGAACTTCGCGAATGCCCTGATCGTCTTCCCCTGGGCGTTCGCAGCCTCTTCCTTCTTCTCCCCACTTCGCCCGATCTCGTAGTTGGATTGTCGGTACTGGTACCCGGGGCGAAGGCTCAATTGCAGGCCTCCGGGGTTCTTGGAGGAGTGGCGGACGGAGACGGCTGTTGCGTCCCGGATTTTCGTGGGAGAGCCAGTGACGGTGGAGGTGAGAGCGTCTGGTAAGGGCTCGGTGCTTGGTGGCGTGGGCATTTGATATGCGAGCATACCCAGTTGTCTCCGTCGGACGGCGTGCGTTGGTTGGGGCAGCGATTGGTCTTTCTCAAAGACTATGCCGATGAATTTGCGTTTGGGGTGCCGCACGGGGTCGCGGTAGTAGCGGACGTAACCTGGAGAGCCGGCGTGGATGGTGTGGTCGCGGCCCTGCAAACATATCAGCTCGAGCTCGCCGGGGACCTTTGTTGGCACGTGATATCATACCATGAAACAGTTATCTCCCGGAAACCAGTGCGTGCCCCGCTGCTTGAACAAGATGTTGCCTGGCACAACATACTCGCCACCTGTTTTCTTCGCGCCCAGTCGCTTGCCCGCGCCGTCTTTGGCGCCATTAGCTCGTCCTTGGGCTTGATGGGAGGCGTTTCGTCGCGTGATGTGAGTGATGGCTGGAGCGGCATGGTGGGAGATACGGAGGCTTGAGAGGGCGGACTGGAGGCAAGCCAGTGTCGCCGTTGAGGGTGCTTTCTGATATGAGAGCGACATGATGGGGGCGTACGATTGTATGTACTGGATGTAGAAGACAGGAGCATGGGATGAAGTCGAGGGACGCTTTGCGGAGGCTTGGCATGGCAATCCCGCGCTGTCAATGGGCGGGGCGGGACTGACTTCGAGATCCGTTGGATGGTCCAGGCGGAAGCATTACAAGATCCACGACCCGGAATAACGATACAACGAGTGCGCACTCCCAACGATTTTAGAGACACCAGGCAACGGCATCGAAAGACCACCAAGCGACTCCCAGCAGCATAACCCAATCTCAATCACATCTTTCCCCCAAGTCATATCCGTGTACATTCGACGAACAAGGAAGCAATACAGGCATACCGGCCCTCGCGGCCACCACACCGATCCACCATGGCCTCCGCCCTCTTCTTCCTCGATCTAAAGGGCAAAACCCTCCTGGCCCGCAACTACCGCGGCGACATCCCCATGTCCGCCGTCGAAGCCTTCCCCACCCTCCTCTCCGACGCCGAAGAAGAGTCCTCCTCCACTCCCCCCTGCATGACGGACGCCGCGACGGGGATCAACTACCTCTACATCCGGCACAACAACCTCTACCTCCTAGCCCTGACGAAGCGGAATTCCAATGCGGCGGAGATATTGTTGTTCCTGCATAGGATAGTGGAGGTGTTTACCGAGTACTTCAAGGAGTTGGAGGAGGAGAGTATACGCGACAACTTCGTCGTGATCTACGAACTGCTGGATGAGATGATGGATTTCGGCTACCCGCAAACAACCGAGACCAAGATCCTGCAAGAGTACATCACCCAGGAATCGCACAAGCTGGAAGCCCAAGCGCGCGCACCCATCGCAGTCACCAACGCCGTCTCCTGGCGCAGCGAAGGCATTCGCTACCGCAAGAACGAAGTCTTCCTCGACGTCGTCGAGTCCCTCAATCTCCTCGTCTCCTCCACCGGCAACGTCCTGCGCTCGGAGATCCTGGGCGCTGTGAAGATGAAGTGCTATCTCAGCGGGATGCCCGAACTTCGACTAGGTCTGAACGACAAGGTCATGTTCGAAACGACCGGTCGCACGAGCAGAGGGAAGAGTATCGAAATGGAAGACGTGAAGTTCCACCAATGCGTCCGCCTCTCGCGCTTCGAAAATGACCGCACCATCTCCTTCATCCCTCCCGACGGCGAATTCGAGTTGATGTCCTACCGCCTCAACACGCAGGTCAAACCGTTGATCTGGGTGGAGTGCGTGGTGGAGAGTCACAGTGGGAGTCGGATCGAATACATGCTGAAGGCGAAAGCGCAGTTCAAGCGCCGGAGCACGGCAAATAATGTTGAGATCCATATCCCCGTGCCCGAGGATGCGGATACGCCGCGGTTTCGCACGAATATTGGGAGTGTGCATTATGCGCCCGAGACCGCGGAGATTGTGTGGAAGATCAAGCAGTTTGGGGGTGGGAAGGAGTTTTTGATGAGGGCGGAGCTTGGATTGCCATCGGTGCGGTGAGTGGAGATAGTATCGTTGCCCTCAATGTATTCATTGTACTGATGTGTTCGCAGCGGCGACGAAGAGCGCGGCGGTGGTATGATGGGCGGGTTCGGCGGGTCCATGGGCGGCGTGGGCTCCAATTCCAAGGCCTCTGGTAAACGGCCTATCAATGTCAAGTTCGAGATTCCCTATTTCACGACGAGTGGGATCCAGGTCCGGTATTTGAAGATCATTGAGCCGAAGGTATAGCGTCCCAGTCTGCGGAGACGTGAATGGATCATGCTGACTTCGTTAGTTGCAATACCCTTCGTTGCCGTGGGTACGGTATATTACGCAATCCGGAGACATCGCGGTCAGGTTGCCGGCCGTCGCCATCGAGGATCGGTCACGGGCGAGATGAGGGAGTGCTTATTTCGAAGCGCAAGCGGGCGGTGCTTTTTGGCGTTCACGCGAACGACAAGACGTCGCAAAGGGGATACGATAAGACGTGTGTATCAAGACAGGCACGCCGCACGCGCACCATGAAACAGCGAAGATCTGCCGGACCTGCTCCGGTCTAGCGCCAAACTGCACCCTTGCTTCCCGCTTGCTTTCCCCAGCTTTTACCCCGCCCTTCCTCTGGTCGCGTGAGCTACGTAGCTACGTACCTCGTGAGCTCCCACTGACAACATCTCTTCTTCGTGTCAGCTTCTTCCACTTCTTCTCGATCAACAACAACAACACCAACAACAACACTCTACAAACTTCACACATACGCGACCGGCAAGATGAGTGCAATCATTGAGGAGGATGGATCGGGGTATGAGCCGGTCAAGGTCCTCATCGCCATGCACGAGGGCATGGACGCCATGGACGTGGTCGGCCCATTGGAGGTCTTCTCCTTTGCTCAGCACGACATGAAGAGCGCTGGCAAGCATTCACAAGCCCCACCTCCTGCTCCACAGTATATATTAACAATATGGATCGTTGCAGACTCCAAGGCCTTCCGTGTCCTCTTCGCGGGCAGCACCGAGCACGTGGTCACCGCCCAAGGCGCCTCCTTCCGCGCCCACATGGACTTCGCCGAGGCCATGAAGCGCCTCGCGGAGATCGACGTCCTCGTCATCCCTGGTGGAGGTACCGAGAAGTTGCTCAAGACCAAGGACCAGCCGTTCACCATCATCAAGGCCTTCACGGAGTTGCAGAAGAAGAACCCCGCGCGTGAGCGCACGCTGATGTCGGTGTGCACGGGCTCGCTGTTCTTGGCGGAGCTCGGCATCTTGAGCGGGCTGGCGGCGACGACGCATCCGGATTATGTGACTAAGATGGAGATCATCTGGTACGTCTTGCATCCATGAGCACTCGGCGATACGTCAGCTGACACATATCCTACTCAGCTCCAACGCCGCCCAACGCGACATGGCCGACCGCTGCGACGTCATGGAAGCCCGTTACGTCGTCAACAACCTGCGCTTCGACCTGGGCGAGAACGAAGAGGAGAACCCGTACATCCTGAGCAAGAAAGAGTACAAAGACCACAAGCGCCGGAAGTCCTCGGCCGGCGGCCCACCCTCCCCGATCGAGGAGCGCGCGAATGGTGGCGGTGGTGGTGGGCGGCGTCCGTCCAGCGCGCGCAAGGGCAGCATCAGCCTCAAGATGAGCAACATGCGGCGCGAGAGTGTGCTCAAGCGCGCGAACTTGCGTTTGGGTGGGTTGAGGGTGCTGACCGCTAGCGGGGTGACTTCCGGGATTGATGGGGCGCTGTATTTGGTCGGTGCGTTGGTGTCGGATGACTGTGCTGATGAGGTCGCGCGCAAGATGTGCCATCAGTGGAAGAAGGGGGTGGTGGTTGATGGCACGGATGTTTGAGCGTGAGCGTCGGGTGGAGCAGGATGCGGCGCAATGCTGAGATGGAAGGATCGGACTGTAAGATGAGCGCTTCGAAGTGCGGTGGGAAATGTGATCATGATGAGATGCTACCTCGAGACAAAGCGTATGGATAGCAGCTAGATCTGCGGTCATGGAATGAATGCAAACATTATCGAGATGAGCTTCCCAAGGCAGCATACCGTTCACCGTAAGTGCGATCAGTTGGTCTTATGTCGTCCTGAATAAGTATCTCAAGACTGTCGAGTGGTCTCGTGTGTTCAGAGTCTGTCGTCTGGGTTGAGAGGACCCGCCCAGGCTTGGCGCCTTCCTTCCTTTCACATCGGGAGCAAAACCGTCGGGCCCTCGGATCCGATGTTCCACGGATGGACTGGCGCAACTGACATGCGATAGAGAACGTTGCAGAAAGCGCCAAGCGATATAGATACCCGTATGAATGGCGCCACCCAGTCCACTAGCACACAGCCGCACGCGCGGCTGTGGCGGGGCATATAGGTGAGATCCCCCTCACACTGACCTCCGCAGTATCCGCACCCTCCTCACCTCGAGCCAAGAAAGCCATGTCGGAACCCAACATCAACAACCACCGCAAGCGCTCACTCAGCCCGCTCGCCCACGATGGGCAAGGGGAGGATGGCCAACAAGGCCGCCAACGCTCGCGCGCCGCCTGCGCTCCCTGCCGACAGCGAAAACGCAAATGCGATGGAAGATACCCTTGCGGAACCTGCGTGCGGTACGAGTACGAATGCGTCTTCGCGACGACGACCGCGACGACGACGACGCAGCAGAAGCGACCCTCGTACTCCGCGGCGGCAAATGGCGATATGCCGCCCGAACTACCACAGCCTCCCGAGACGGTCGTCCGGACGCCCCCGAGTATCATACACCTGCAGAAACACCCCCTCACGGCCCCAGGTGCGCGGTTCCATCACCGGAGTATGATGGACCCCGTCAAGACCCGTTTCGTGCGGGCCAACTCTGCTATAGCTTTCCCGCGGATCCTGGGCATGGATTTGGAGTCGGAGAGTATCCCGCGCTTGCACTCGTTCGCGTGGCACTGTGGCATTCGTGCGGAGGTGCTGGAGACGTTTGTGGATGTTACGACGCTGTTGACTTGGGCTGATGTCTCGCGGTTGGCGACGGTGTATTTCAGGGTCGTGAATACGGAGTTTGGGATCCTTGATGAGACGGATTTTCTCGAGCAAGCTTCAGCGCGGTTTCGTGATCCGCGGGGGCTAAACGATGTGGATGGGGTGTTGCTGGGCGTGGTGGCGTTGGGGTCGTTCTTCTCGCCCAACGGGCATCCGAAGGAGAATGAGTTCATTATGGGCGCTCGTGATTTGCTGATGCAGAAGAGTGTGAACCATCCGACTACGAACAACGTGACTGGTTGGATTCTGCGTACTATCTATCTGCGCCTGACATCGCGTCCGCATGGGGCGTGGATCTCGTCGTCTATTGCCATGCACCAGGTCGAGGGCAGCGGGCTACACAAGGAGGTACAGACTATCGCGGTTGTGTATCCCGCGGTCCCTACCGGTGATCACAAAGTTGCGAAGGCCCGCAGACGACTATTTTGGGTGGCGAGAGCCCTGAATATTATCCTCTCATTCGAGTACGGCCGGTCACGGGTCGGCTTTGATGTGATCACGACGAAGAGATTTGCCTCCGACCACGGCGGCTTTGCACATCAATTCGTTGAGCTGGCAGAACTACTACCCAACGACTTTGTTGACCGAGAACGTGAACCGGACCCGCCTGGCTCGCTATGCACGGCTCTCACGAAGATCGAAGATCTCAAAACAGAATCAGCGTTCATCCAGCTGCTCAAAGCCGACCTGACATTTGCTATCTACCGTCGTCTATGGCTGATGAGCCTCACAGACGCCAAAGACCGAGCCGACTCCGTCCTCAGCGTCGGAAGGGCAGCCTTCGCGGCCTCCGCCCAGCTCCTCGAGTCCAAAACACCCTGGTGGAATGTCGTGCACGCCCCCTTCCAATTCCTCTGCTGCGTCCTCGCCATCGCCACTCCGCGAGCACTAGCCCACGTCAAAGACGGCATGGCCCTCTTACACCGCATCGCCCAGACCTACGATACCCACATGACGCGCGAAGCTTACAACCAAGCCGCCATCCTCGTCCAGATGTCGCGGCGACGGAAAGAGAAAGAGCTGCAAGCCCTGAACGCCGTACCGGAGCCCCCGCCTTTTGAAGATCCTCCGTCGGTGGGGAGCAGCAGCGTCGGGCTCACGGATATCCCGAATTTCGACTGGGCGATGGATCTGCCGTTTGAGTGGGAGACGTTCCTGAATCCGGAGCTGGTCATGACTTCGATGCAGCAGGCGCAGGCGCAGGCGCTGCCGGCGAGTCTGATGCATGCGGGGTCTTATGAGGGTCAGGCTTCTTATGTGAATTAGACGTCCTCGGAAGTTTTGGAGCATGGGGTGTTTTCGGGTTGCCACGGAAACTGCGCTGGTCGAGACTGGACAGTTAAGGCCATGATTTGATGTTCTTGAGAGTTGCAGGTTATGAAACCCCAGCCACGAACCACGAGGAGTACCTTGCCTTAGGCAAGACCGGCTTGCTTACTGCCATTCTCCATAAAAACCATTCTACGGTTGGCCCCGGGCTCCGAACTGCACGGCGTGAACCGCGGGCTTGAACTTGAGCTACATATAACTCATAAATTCCCGTTGAAAGTACATACGGCCACAGATCGCAGAGAACAGAGGATCCCGTCCGTACTACGGTATGCTCGTCGATTATCTCGTGTGGATACAGCTCTGTTACACGGAAGACGAAGTTGAGTAGTAAGAAGCGGAATATCCGTCAAAGAATCTCGTACCTTCCGTTCTCGGACGTGAGTCTGGGCACGAACTCGGATGCGATCCTGTTGCTGCAGTAGCTTTAGTGGAATGCTAACATCTTGATTCAGGCGGCTCGACTATAGTAAGAGGATGAGAGACACTACAAGCTAATTCGGATCTGCGGACACTGAAGTCTGTTATGAACGGTTTGCAGACTGCCGATTTCCAGCAACCGATAGCTGACATCGGCACTTCACACGGCTTCATCTGTCTTCTACATCTGGCAAATAAGAAGTGGTTGGTCCTTGAAAGTACTGAACCCTGGCTAGATATCACGATCAGACCGAATGCTAGTGCAGCGTAGTACACCCACTTCTGAATGTTCTGCATTGTTCTGATTGTCCCAAAGCTGCGCCTATCCCAAACGGCCCGAGCCGCTACACATAGGAAGTCCAGCAGCGTTATGAGCTGCCGCTCGTTACGATCGATGTATGCTTGTGTTTCTTAGCTACTAGCGATGTTGGAAAGTGGATTCCGGAATTCCGATTTTCAAAACTGGATCCCCCTCAAGCGCCTCTTACGGGAGAGATCCTTGACCCTAAGCGCGCTGGGCTCAAAGATATACAGCGACCTGAACGCGCTCTGGACTTGCTAGCCTCCGCTCAATAGCGTAGTCTCGGTTGGAGCGTTCCAGCTTCTCGGCCATACGAAACGGTCGCAACTGTATCGCCACCTTTCCTCCGTCCTCCACTATACTTTGTTACTCTACCACTCCCGACTATAGAAGGGGCCTAGGAGCCATTATGGTATGAGGCTCGTACAGCAGGCGGAACCTATGATTCTACGTGATAATCACGTCGCCCTGTATAAGCGGAATCTCCATACTCAAGCTAGATCAGGCACCGGAGACGCAAAATGTGTACTCTTCACTCCTGCCTTCGTTTTTCGGGATTCACTGACGCTGATAACCGCAGTCAGCGAGCTGCAGTAGGATATCTTGGATACGAAACGACGACAGGGGGTTCATTCGTCGCAACGCCGAAGTCTGCATGTTGCGTAACCGTTTTGCTGCTTCCGGCAAGAGGAGCTTTTGCATCCGGAACCGCGTCAGTGTCCGAACTCGGTCTTAGCATCTAGGCAAATAATTTTTTGGTACGCCCGACCTCGTCTCCTCTTGCTCAATGTCGCTCGGCGCTACGCCTGCCCTCCCCCAACTATAACCACTTATATGTGGTGATTCTCAGCAGTCCACTAGCTGTTACGATAGCTATTATCACCAGAGGCTCCGAGTGGTTCTCGCTACTGCCGTTGTCAATTATCGGGCCCGAGTTCAACGCCGCCGTAGTTATGGATGTCTTGCTTACGATGTCACAGACGACCTTGAACATTGTCAGACGATTACAATCCCCTCGCTCACCTCCTCGTAGCCGGGCCCCCTCCTGCCGAACGATACGAAGTGCTGGGATGCTCTAGCCTGCACAACCTAGCTATCGGCAGGCCGTCTCTTCAGCATGCTGTGCCGCATTCGGCTCGCGAGAGCTGCTTCGCCGGTCGCGCGCTGCCGCGTTGCTAGTCTCAGACGAAGGATCTCTGCCCGTGCCAATACACTCGACAGTGCCGACTACGCCAACCAACGGGGATGTGTCTAACCAATGCGCGGCTGCCGCAATACTTAGCACTGGTTATATGCTGCGCCGCACTTCGTGACTAGGAGCCGCTCTGCCTCTTGCTTGCTGCCGCCTCACCCGTGTACCTTGCTTCTACCCAACAAGAGGTCCCCACTCCTGACGGTGCCCTTGACAGGTTATCAGAAATGGTTGGCTCTCTATAACCCCTGCTCTAGCGAAGGTTCAGTACCGAGTGTTATATGCCGCGCCGCACCGGCCTCTTAGGAGCTGCTCTGCCAATCGTACGTTGCTGCCTTACCCTTCTCGAACAAAGAGGTGCGCCTGTAATGGCGCCTTAGGAACAGCCGACCACGCTACTCGAGACGAGTAAATGTTGTGTAATGGATCGCCAAATTGACTGTGTATAAGCATATAGAAGATATCTACGTAATAGTAAAGAACCAGATAAAAGGTTCTTACCTGCTTAGTTACATAACTGTTACATAACTCTTAGTAGTAATATAATGCTTATATTATAACACTCCCCCTAAGCATATGCGCTACCTAGTAACTAGTAGCATTACTTAATTAGTGAATCACTAGCATTACTTGATTAGTAGTAAATGACCTATTTACTTATAAAAGTCCTCTACTATATGCTCTGCTCTAGAGGCATAAAAAGGCACTAAACTTCCTCTTCTAACCTAATCCTTTATATTAATATCTACTCCTCTAAGTGCATTATCTTTGCATTAAACAACACTTTCTTAGCAACACTATTATTAATACCTAAGTAGGTACCTTAATGTTCTCTGCTCTACTAATGCTAACTAGGTTTAGTAGCCTCTCTAATTATTATAACTAATGTTTAAGGCCCTATATAAGGAAGTAGCATAGCTACTAGTGCTAGTAGTTAACCTCCTAAGAAGCCTAGTAGTAGTAGTAGTAGTAGTCTAGGGCGAGGAAAGAGAGCTTAGAGGCAAAGTGTAATTAACACTATTAAGAAGGCTTAGAGGCAGCTAGACAAGCTATTTAATAGTATGAATGCTAAGATCAAAGTTACTAAGCTAAACCTAGGCTAGCTTAAAGTTATCTTTAGAGCTATAGATGTAGGAGGCAAAATCACGGTCTCCTAAAAGCCTAGTCTAGTTATTATAAACTTCTCTAATTAAGACAATCTAGCCTAGGGATCTAGCTTTAAACTTATTAGGAATCTAAGCTTTAGAAATTGAAACCGGAGAGTATGCTATAGAAGTAAGGCCGGCTAGTATGCTTGGCACTATAGGGGCTAGAAGTTATACCCGAGGTTATCTAGCGGCTCCCCGGACGGGGGCGCAGGCGTTTATTGTGCGCTAATGCTGCGCCCCTTACCCGAAGCAGCACTTAGCGCTTTCTTTAACTAACTATTTGGTTAGAGGGTCTTCTACGCTGTAAGATATTGTCCTCCTAGATATATCCTATATTAGTGCTAAGTGCTCAAGCCTAATCGCAGCCCGTTAGGCCTACAATAGACCTACCTACCGCGTATACGCCTCCTATGCTCGATAAGGGCGTCGTCCTAGGATTCGTCGAAGATCTAGAGGGCGGATCTCCGTTGTCCTTAACGGAGAGCGCCGCGGGAGAAGAGGCAGAAACAGGCGGTAGCGAGACCGCGTCGACTATAGAGCGCCTACGCGTTGCACGCGGAGACTTAGAGGCAGAACTCGAGATCTAGAGGATTAGCGAGCAGCTAGACTAGCTTTGTCGTTATCGCCGGGCCGGCCGTATACCCGCACCTAGTACTAGTGCCTTAATAAGGGCTTTAACTATTAGCATGCATAAGGCGACCCCCGCAATTTACGAGGTCGCCTCGCAGGCGATACCCGTGCGCGTCGGTAGTAGCGCTAACCGCCCTAAGTTAAGGGAGCCGGAACTCTTTAAGAGCAAGACTCTAAAGGAGGCCCGGGAGTTTATCCGGTCCCTAGAGCTCGTGTTTGCCTTAGCCGGCTCCGCCTACGCGCAGGATCGCGATCGAATCCTATATAGGGTTATGTTCCTCGTAGGCGAGCCGCGTAAGACGTAGCATTACGACTATAGCGTAGATCTGCTAGAAGGCTATTCTTAGGAGGCTTTCAAGAAATTTGTCCTTAATTTAGTAGAGGATCCGGTAATTAAAGCCTAAGCGTTACCCTCGCCTATAAGGCCGCACGCTAAGGCGGAAATTAGACGGCCTAGGCTTTTGCCTCGGAGCTTACTACGCTAGAGGAGCAAATAAGCCCCTATACCGAGGAGTAGCGTACTCGCTATCTCCTCGCAAAGCTAAAGCCTACGCTACGCACGGTAGTCGTTACCTACTACGCGGTTCTAGCTTAGCGGGAGGACCTTATCTCTCTAGTTACTCGCCTAGAATTAGCGACCAAGCGCGAGTACATACTCGGGACGCTTGCGCCTAGCAGGCGCTCTAGTAACGAGTCGCACGGAAGACGCCCGAGCGGCGGGAAGCAAAGGCGTAGCCCCTAGAGGTTGTCCTCGAAGGAGGGCGCCGGCGGAACGCATTTGTCTCGCCCGGGAGCTACGTTAAAGCCGGCTACGGGTAACAAGAAGGATATAGTATACTACGGCTATTATTAAGCGGGCTACTATAAGAACGAGTATCCTAACAAGGACAAGTAGGACAAAAATACGGTTCGTAAGGTAGGCAAAGGCGCCTCGCATTCGTTAAAGAAGCGCTATACTAAGGAACTAAAAGTAGATAACATAGCCTCGGTTAAACGCATTCGCAATAAATCTATCTAGCGGGGTATCGAATCCTAGCCGGCGAAGCGCCTACGTAGCGCTATCGTTACGTCTAAGAAGATTACTTCCGTAGACTTAGTCCTAGATAATACTGCTAATATCAACGTAATATCGCAGAAGCTAGCATTAAAGTGCAACCTTACTAAAGTGCGCGAAGCTAGCTTACTAGCGGTAGAAGCCTTCTAGGGAGAGAAGAGCTACTATTATAGGGCGTATACCGTGCGCCTACGCCTCGCGGACTCGACGGGCGCGGAGCGGACGAGTAACGCAACCTTCTACGCTATTAACATAGACAGCCCGGAGATTCTCCTAGGGCGTCTATAGAGACGCTAGTTAGGAGTCGTAGTTGATAGCCGCGACGACTACTAGTAGTATACAGGAGATAACGAGAAGTACGCGGTCCGCGTACGCGAACCCCGTAACTTCCTGCGTAACATAAGGAAGGCCTTAACAGTCCTCGCTATTACGGCATAGCTAAGTAGAGACGAAGCCTTACCTAAGGGCATCTAGGAATATGCTAACGTCTTCGATATTAAGGACGTTGCGAACCTTAAGCGTCTAGAAGGCGTCGAGCATGCGATTAACCTAGAGCCCGGCAAACGGCCGCTATTCCGACCCTTATACAACCTCTCGGTAAAAGAACTTAAGGTGCTGCGGGGATATCTAGATGTAGCCTTAAAGAATAGGTAGATTAGGCGCTCTACTAGCGAGGCGGGTGCGCCTATCCTGTTTATACTAAAGAAGGATAGCACCCTTTGCCTCTACGTCGATTATAGAGGCCTTAATGCTATTACGCTAAAGAACTAGCACTCTCTGCCGCTTATTAGCAAGACCCTTAACCGCTTAGGCCGTGCTAAGGTCTTCTCCAAATTGGACTTAAAGGATGCGTATTATCGCATTCCTATTAAGCGCGCCGATAGCTAGAAGACTACGTTTCGCACGCGCTACGGTTACTTTAAGTACTTGGTTATGCCGTTTAGCCTAACTAATGCGCCTGCTACCTTTTAGGCCTACATTAATCGAGCCTTAGCAGGACTCGTTGATGTCTTCTATGTCGTCTATTTGGACGATATTCTTATCTATAGCGACTCGCATAAGGAGCATACGCGTTACCTCTGCGCTATACTTAAGAGGCTCCGGAAATTCGCTCTATACGCAAGCCGAAGAAAGTGTAAGTTTTATACTTTAGAAGTAGAGTTCCTAGGATATATCGTGTCCGTCGCAGGCGTAGCGATAGATAGGCGTAGGGTAGCTACTATCGAGGAGTAGCCGCGCCCCGTATCCGTACGGGAGGTGCAAGTCTTCCTAGGCTTTGCTAACTTCTACTAAAGGTTTATCCGGTCGTACTCTAAGATTGTTGCCCCGTTAACTAGCCTAACTAAGGGGGCTAAGGGCGGGAAGAAGCCCGGCCCTATCGCCTAGGGAGAAGGCGAGGAGCAGGCGTTCCGCATAATTAAGACCGCTTTTACTAAGGCGCCTATCCTCCGCTACTACTAACCCAAAAGCAAACTCCGGTTAGAAACTAACGCTTCCTAATTCGCTATCTCGGCGATTGTATCTTAACTGCGTAGCGAAGGCGACCCGCTAGCGTAGTAGCACCCTATCGCGTTCTAGTCCCGGAAGCTAAACCCGGCGGAGCAAAATTACGAGATTTACGATAGTAAGCTACTCGCTATCGTCGAAGGATTTAAGCAGTACCGCTATTACTTCGATAGCGCTACGCATGCGATCTAAGTGCTTACTAACTATAATAATCTACGCGGGTTTATAAAGGTAAAGTAGTTAAATAGACGATAGGCTTGCTAGACTACGTTCCTAGTAGCTTTTAATTTTATAATTAAGTATTATACCGGCAGAACAAACCCGGCTAACGGCTCTTTACGGCGCCTAGACTACGAGGGCAACTTATAGGCGGCTTGCTATCTCCTCCTAATACTGCAAAATAAACTAGTAGTTTAGGAGCCTAAATTAGATATAGCTACTATAGTTAGCCGTATCTATACTATAAATAATCTGCACGCGCCTTGCATAATTGCAAGAGCGTAGTAGGTAAGCTCTACTATAGGCTAAGGACCCTTATCTAAGCTATTGTAAACGCTATTACCCGCTCTAAAGATCGTTCTATTAGTCCTATAGAGG
>NAJQ01000006.1:39782-99729 GCA_005059865.1 Friedmanniomyces simplex
ACGCGTTACCTCTGCGCTATACTTAAGAGGCTCCGGAAATTCGCTCTATACGCAAGCCGAAGAAAGTGTAAGTTTTATACTTTAGAAGTAGAGTTCCTAGGATATATCGTGTCCGTCGCAGGCGTAGCGATAGATAGGCGTAGGGTAGCTACTATCGAGGAGTAGCCGCGCCCCGTATCCGTACGGGAGGTGCAAGTCTTCCTAGGCTTTGCTAACTTCTACTAAAGGTTTATCCGGTCGTACTCTAAGATTGTTGCCCCGTTAACTAGCCTAACTAAGGGGGCTAAGGGCGGGAAGAAGCCCGGCCCTATCGCCTAGGGAGAAGGCGAGGAGCAGGCGTTCCGCATAATTAAGACCGCTTTTACTAAGGCGCCTATCCTCCGCTACTACTAACCCAAAAGCAAACTCCGGTTAGAAACTAACGCTTCCTAATTCGCTATCTCGGCGATTGTATCTTAACTGCGTAGCGAAGGCGACCCGCTAGCGTAGTAGCACCCTATCGCGTTCTAGTCCCGGAAGCTAAACCCGGCGGAGCAAAATTACGAGATTTACGATAGTAAGCTACTCGCTATCGTCGAAGGATTTAAGCAGTACCGCTATTACTTCGATAGCGCTACGCATGCGATCTAAGTGCTTACTAACTATAACAACCTACGTAGTTTTATAGGAGTAAAGCAGCTAAACGGACGATAGGCTCGCTAGGCTACGTTCCTAGTAGCTTTTGATTTTATAATTAAGCATCGCGCCGGAAAGTCGAACCTAGCTAACGGTCCTTCGCGATGCCCGACCTACGAAGGCGGCTCGTAGGCAACTCGCTACCTCCTCCCGACACTGCAGAACAAACTAGCAGTTTAGGAGCCCGAGCCGGACATAGCTGCTATAGTTAGCTATATCCGTGCTATAAATAATCTATACGCGCCTCGCATAAGTAGCGAGGGCGTAATAGGTAAGCTATACTATAGGCTAAGGACCCTTATCCGAGCTGTCGTAAACGCTATTACCCACTCTAAAGATCCGTTTGTTAGTCCTATAGAGGACGTAAGATCTATGTTAAAACGGCTCTAGGTAGACGACGACGTGCTCGCCGTACTACGCGAGAGCGCCTAAGACGCAGGCAGCTCGACCGCGTAGGCTTAACATAACAGTTTATAGTACTATAACAATATAGTATACGTGCCTAGCGACCTCGCCGCGCGCGCGCAACTTATGCGTATCCACTATAACGACGAACTAGCTAGCTATTTCGGAAGGGACAAAACTAAGGAGCTGCTTTATCGCAAGTACTACTAGCCTAACCTTGCGAGGGACGTCGCCGAGTATATCAAGACCTGCTAAGTATGCTAGGTTATAAAGACGCGACGCTATCGACCCTACGGCGACGCGTAGGCGCTACCTATGCTAAACCGAGCATAGTAGGAGATTACTATAGATTTTATTACTGATTTACCGCCCGGCAAATCCGACGGTAACGTCGTTAATGCAATCCTTATTATTATCGACCGGTATATAAAGATAAATATCTACGTGCTAACTACTAAACGAGTTATAAGCGTAGACCTTGCGACTCTTATAATGGAATACGTCGTTCGATGTTACGGTATGCCTCGTAGTATTATCACTAATCGAGGATCGGTCTTTATAAGCTAGTACTAGAGCGACTTTGCATACGAGCCGCATGTAAAGCATAGGCTTAGCACTACCTTCTACCCTTAAATAGACGGTTAGACTAAGCGCATAAATCAAACCCTCGAATAGTACCTTCGATGCTACTATAGCGAGGTTCAAGATAAGCAGCCTAGCTATTTGTCGCGTGCGGAGTTCGCGGTCAATAATAGCGCCTATTACGCGCTACGTATAAGCCCCTTTTATATCTTATACGGATGGAACCTAGAAATTCATTCTAGCCCGACTCGAGACGAGTCGCGGGAAGGAAAGGTACTAGTAGCCGAAGAGCGTACGCGAAGTATACGAGAACTATACGCGACGCTCGAAGAGCGTTAGCGCTAGGCTACTAAGGCCTAGGTAACGAGCTAAGGAAAGCGGCAGAAGCTAATATAGTTCAAAATTGGTAATAAGGTGCTGCTAGCTACGAAGAACTTTAGGCTATAAGGCGCAAAGAAGAAAATGAGTGCTAAGTTTGTAGGGCCGTTTCGCATCCGCGATATAGTCGGGAAGCAGGCGTACCGACTAGCACTCCCGACCTTATACTAGATCTATAACGTCTTTTATATATCTCTGCTAGAGCCGTAGCAGGCACGTATAGGCGAGGAGCCTACGGGCCCTATGCCCCTCGCCGAGAACGAGGACAAGTAGGAGGTCGAGGCTATTATAGATTCTAGGAGGAAGAACGGTAAGCTTTAATACCTAATCTAGTAGAAAGGATAGCCGGAGGAATATACTAGCTAGGAACTAGCTAAGAACTACGACGATGCGCTAGACATTGTTAGCGCATACGAGGCAAAGGCAAAGAGCAACTAGAGAGCAAAGGGGTTACGTAGAAAACGATAAAGAAGAATTGCGCTTGCGGCGGGGGCGAGGATAGCTATATAGCCTAATCTAATACCCCGAGATATCTCTCGCGTAATAGTAGCCTCGCGGACCTATACTATTATACACGAGTATAGACTATATATAAGAAGAAAGCGGACAAGATCTAGCCGGTAGACACTTATATGTCCGATAGCTCTATACTAGAAGGGAGGAGCGATTAGAAGTAGCGAGCTCTAGAAAAATAGCGCTAGTCTATGCCGCTATAGCACGACGGCCCGTACGATCGCTTCTTTGAGCCTCGTTATTCGCACTAGCCTCGAGGCTACCGGTTAACCTAAGAACGACTCGCGGCTATGCATATAGAAATCGAGCTAAGCCCTAGCGAGCGAGGGGCATTTAAGACTATGCTAATAGCACAAGAGCCCGCCCTAGCATAGGCATTCGACGAGATAGGTCGAGCCTTAGGTAATGTTTAGCCCCCTATCAAGATCCGGACCGTAGATTATAAGGCATAGCAAGTAGCGCTATACCCTATGCCCCGCGGGCTAAATGCCGAGCTAGTCGACATATTGCAGTAACGCATCGACGCGGGAGTCCTAGAATCCTACTACGGACCGTACCGGAACCCCTAGTTCCTCGTTAAGAAGAAGAATAGGAAGCACCGGTTTATTAACTCGGCTATTCATATAAATAGGGTAACGATCCGGGATGCTATAATTCCGCTATATATTGATGAATTTGCTAAGGACGTAGCCGGCCGGCCGCTTGTCTCCCTAGTAGATAT
This sequence comes from Friedmanniomyces simplex, assembly GCA_005059865.1. Taxonomy (NCBI): domain Eukaryota; kingdom Fungi; phylum Ascomycota; class Dothideomycetes; order Mycosphaerellales; family Teratosphaeriaceae; genus Friedmanniomyces; species Friedmanniomyces simplex. The sequence goes on from NAJQ01000006.1 coordinate 43,057, forward strand.
CTTCTCCGGTTACGATAACGTGCCCTTGCACGAGGAGAGCCGCGATATAACAGCTATTATAACTCCGCTAGGCCTGCTCCGCTAGACGACCCTACTTTAGGGCGCGACAAACTCGCCCGCTCAATTCCTTAGATTTATCTTGCGAGTGCTATTAGGCTATATATAGGACGTCGCGGCGCCGTACGTAGACGACGTAGTTGTTAAAAGCGCTAGAAACTAATCTAGCATAACGGAGGCTATAGATAGAGTGCGCGGTGTCGTCCTAGACTACTTAGTTTGCGTCGATAGGGTCCTAGCTAATATGGAGCGTTCCGGCACTTGCATCTCCGGAGAGAAGTCGCACTTCTTGTCGCAGAAGCTAGAGATCGTCGGCTATAAATGCGGACCTAGAGGGCGTTTACCTACTCCGTCTAAGGTAGTTGCTATCCTTAACTAGGCAGACTACGCGAATATACGGGAGGCGCGGGGTTTTATTAGAGTCTGCACATACTACCGGATATTCATCTTTATGTTCTCCGCGATCTCCGAGCCTATCTACCGCCTTAGAAAGAAGGATGCGGAGTTTGTATAGACCTACGAACAGCGGGATTTGATAGACCGGCTAAAACTAGCCCTTACTACCGCGCCGGCCCTACTCCCTATCGACTACTCTATAGGCGCGGGAGAGATTATCGTTATAGTTAATGCCTACGGAACAGGCTACGGGGCCTACCTCGCATAGGTCGGCGACGATACCCGGCGCTATCCGGTCCGGTACGATAGCGGGCTCTAGAATAATAGCGAGCGGAAGTATAACGCGGTAAAGCTAGAATGTCGCGCCTTACTTTACGCCCTAAAAAACCTCCGGCCGTATCTATATAGAGTTTAATTCGTTGTCGAGATAGATGCTAACACCCTTATCGCGCAACTAAACAGGACTACGACGGATCTTCCGAACGCGCTCGTTACGCGGTAGCTCGCGTAGATCTAGATATACGATTTCGACGTACGCTATATACCGGGCAGGAAGAACATCGTCGCAGACGCGCTATCTCGGAAGACTACCGGGCTAATAATAGTCCGAGAGGACCTCGACAATTAGGTAGACTACTAGCTCGACGCGCTAGAATGTAGAGTATACCCGATTACGGCGGGGAGGACGAAAGTAAGGAGATGCAGCCGCTTTACGATAGCTACGGGCCGAAGTCTTAGCAGATCGCGAGGTAGCTCCTAACTATAAAGCGACCGCCCGAGATGTCTAAGTTAGAATTCCGGGGATTTAAGAAGGTTGCATTAAAGCATGTCGTTAAGGACGACATGCTATAGCGAAAGGGGAGCAGGAACGTTCCGCTTATGCGAGTTGTCGACGGCGACTATAAGCAGCGGCGCATTATCGCCGCGCTATACGACGAGGGTAGGCATCGCGGCCGGGAGGGCATATATCGCCGGGCGGCAGACAGATACTACTAGGATAGCATGTATACGCAGGTCGTAGATTATATTAAGCACTACGAGCTATGCTAGCGACGGAATTTGAACCGCTAGGAAGAGGCGCTTTATCCCTCGGAAGCGGCGGTTCTTAGTAGGAAGTAGGTAGTAGATGTAGTCTATATGCCGAAACGGGACGGCTTCCGGTATCTCGTCCTCGCGAGAGAGGAAGTTTTAGGATAGCCTAAAGGAAGAGCGCTACGCAACAATAACTCGAGTTCTGTAGCGCGATTTCTATTCGAAGATGTCTTCTATAGGCATAGCACCCCCGACTTCCTTATTAACGACGGCGGCCCGGAGAATAAGGCATAGACCGAGGTCCTACTAGAGACCTACGGGGTAAAGAATGTCCGCATCTCTTCCTATTACCCGCAGGCTAATAGCATAGTTAAGAGGGGCTATCTACCTATTATTAACGCCCTAGCTAAGGAGACTAGGCCCGGGAGAGACGCATAGCTACGACGCCTTTACGGCACCCTCTAGGCAGACCGGACGACCGTCTACTCCCCGATAGGGATAACGCCGGCAGAGCTAAAGTACGGGTACGACCTTACGCTGCTAATTGAGTTGTTATTCCCGACGTAGCGTACGGCTACGTAGGATAACATTCGATTAACCGAGGATCTTCTCCGCGCACGGGCGAAGTAGCTCGATAGGAGGGATAAGCGGGCTAAGGAGGCCGTGCTGCGGCTTCGCCGGCATCGGGAATAGAATAAGGAGTACTTTAACGACGTCCGGAACATCCGATAGACGGAGCTAGCAGTTAGGGATCTCGTACTGCTCTTCGACTCTAAGAAGGCAAGGGACATGTCCTTATTACGGAAGCTTAAGCCTTGTTAGCGCGGCCTATACCGCGTATTGTCGGTCGCCTAGGGGTTTAGCTCTTACCGACTATGCGAACTCGACGGCACTACTCATTCTAGGACATACGCGGGGACCGCCTAAAGAAGTTCTACTAGCGACTAGAAGGATATAGCGTAGGAGCCCCCGTAGTAGAGGTAGGCGCTATTGCCTATGCCCCGCCGCCTCGCGAGCTACGAGTCGTTATTCCGGTAGTACTAGAAGATTGGGACGATTACGAGTACTACTCCCACGGAGTATAGTCCGTCGCGCGCCTTGAACCCCCCTCCGCTATGCGCGCCGCCTTTGCTTCTTTACCCCGCGGGTCGCGGAGCTAGGGTAGTAGGGGAGGGAAGCATTGCTAATAGAATGCAAGCGTAGCTAGCACTCGCTACCGCGCAAGAATGTGAACTCCGACAGTACTCGCCGCCCCTATCGCTCGTATACCGCTACTAATCGTTCCGCCCTACTCTCCCGCCGTACTCTCCCGCATACGTATTTACATTCACTTTAATAGCGAACACGGCCCTATTCACACTTACTCTAACAGCAAACACGGCCGCATTTACATTCACTCTAATAGCAAACACGGCCGTATTCACATTCACTCTTACAGCAAACACGGCCGCATTTACATTCACTCTAATAGCAAACACGGCCGTATTTACATTCACTCTTACAGCAAACACGGCCGCATTTACATTCACTCTAATAGCAAACACGGCCGCATTCACATTCACTCTAACAGCAAACACGGCAGCATTCACACTGCGCTATTTACGGGCAAACGCGCTTTTACGCGGCGCTTTTACGGCCGCAGCTAGCGCCTGCTTAAAACTCCGGTATTTCTTTATGCAACACTTCTATTCGATTATCAACATCTATACGAGCACGTTATTACTACCGCCCTCCCGACATACGACCGGGGCCTACGCAATAGCCGATTCCGACTCTACTAGCAATAGCTAGGCCGTAGCTATCGCTACTACTAACGTAGCTCTCTAGGCACTAAAGAGGCGCCTCCTATATCTAGCTATACGCGATATCGAGCCTATCGTCTAGACTATGCATACGTTCGAACAGCTTATTACGGCACTCGCTAGCATTAGGGACGCATACGAGCGCGCCCTTATGCAGAACACTATACTCGATGCGGTAGAAGCGTACGCTTCTAGCTTTAATAAGCAGGTTACGTATCTTGTCGACTAGGCCGTGCGCGACCGGGTATAGGCAAGCGACTAATAGACGGCATTCGAGGACGTATATCCCGCGCTTTACTATAATACGGTAAATAGACATGCTACGAGAGACAACCGCGCGAGCGCTATTAGGGTCGTAGAAAGCAACTAGAAGCACGATACGCAGACGGTAACGGTGCAGCGACTAATATATAACTACTCTGTCAACATCGCGGCCGCAGTAGTAAAGCTATCCTAGAGTCCGCATCTTATATTTACTACGGCATAGGGCCGGGCGAACTACGCACTTCTTAACCGCGTAGGAAAGGGCCGCCTCTCGGGAGATACGCGCCTAAACTAGAGCAGGAACGATGCCGGATATACGGCCGCAGACTTTAACGCGGCGAGCTCTACCTAGGCTATAGCCCTAGGCACGACGGCTATACTAGAAGAAGCATCCCGCCTTAGCTATATCGTCGGCGGGGATAGCTAGCTACATGTCGTAAACACGTAGCAGTAGTTAACGAGCCGCCTAGAGACTATCTCGGAGGAGCGTACTTAGATTCCGGGCGCTAGGCCCTAGGCGACCCCCGTCGGGACATTAACCCCTCGTGCAGAACTTTACGGCAGCAGGCTAGGCACCCCGGTTAGATCTCCTATAGGACTGCCGTATAGCCTCCGCTCCTCGAACCCCGCCGAAGGCCCGACATTTAGCCCGGGCGGTACTCTCGGCATTACTAGGGGCTATAGCCGGCCTCCCTTAAACACCTCCGCGATACGGGAAGCTCTACTCGGGACACCCTCCCGCGTTCCCTTCCGCCCCTAGTAGGGATAGCTAGGCCTCGATAGCGAGGGGCGGATACGGATGCTTAGTAATAGCGAGGAGGCCGAGAGTACCGCGGAACGCCTATCGGACTAGCATAAGCTAGGAAAGCTTAAGACTCTTACGTTCGAGGACCTACGCGGACGCGCGACGGCATCCGCTACGCCCCCGGTTCTAGGAGTGCTCTAGCATATACGCAACTACTCTAGTCTATCCTGCCTAAATACCTCGCCCCTATCGTCCGTCGACGAGAGTCTCCTCGCGCATAGTACTCCGTCGAAGAGCCGTATAGGACCTCTACGCGGTAGCAAGGAGCTCCGCACTTGTGTGTGCATACTAGAATTAGCGAGTCCTATTATTGTAACGGTAGAGAGCTTTAGCACGAGGAAGCTAGAGGATAGCAACCGAGTAAGGATGCTAGAGATATAGGTAGGACACCGGCAGAACATGCTAATAAACACATACTGCCGCGTCTACCTCTAGCGCATCTGCTAGTTTGCGGGTCTAGTCGTAAATAGAGTAACTAACTAGCTGCTTATCGCCCGGCTCTTCTCTATAGCGTCCTACCCGAAGTCCCTTAAGCACTTCCGCGCATAGAAGAACTATTATAGATAGTTTACCCTTACGAGTCGAGACGAGGTTCCGTCTAACTAGCTAGGCGTAATAAGATTCTTCCCGGCTAACCTCGCTAACCCCGATACGGTCCCCTAAGATACTATTAGCCGCATTCTCTAGGCGATTAGTATCGCCCCGGGGGCGGCCTCCGAGTTCTATAACTAAGGCATATTAAACATAGGTGCAATCTTCGCCTAGCTTAACGCTACCCCGGACGGCAAGACCGGGAGCCTCGCGACGCTAATAAAAGAGGAGTTCGACATATACTACTAGTACCTACGCTACGAAGGAATCGCGTTAAACAAAGGGTAGTGCCGAAACATAATGTTTAGTCTCTCCTAGTAGCTCGTCCGCTAGGACATCGGATATTGGCTCCTCTACGTCGCGCTGCGGGAGGACTATAAGTATAAATTGATTTCCTACCCCTACTACTCGAAATACTAGGTGCCTAGAGATAAGATAGGATTTCGCTATATCGATCAGAATATAAGGTCTCTTGCCCGGGGTCGTAGGGCCTTACAACTATAGGGTTCATTCTTACTCGACAACGAATTTAAGGAGGACTATACCGAGCTCGTCCCGCGCATACATAAGCATACTAGAGAGTAGGCAGATAGGCTCTAGTAGCGCGATCTTACGACGACCGGCTATATCTAGTCCCTTACCGACGAGCATCTTACCGTAGGCGATCTTAAGGACTTCGGGATACGGTAGAAGGTAGTACTATATACTAGGCTCTAAGTGCGCATTACCGACCCTCGCATCGTGTACGGCGCGCGTAGTCCTGCTACTTATGTCCGGCGTACGATCTTGCCCTAGCATATAGCTATTATTAGCGAAGACGGCGATAGTAAGCTCGAAGTAGGAGGGCCTACGGGTACCTTTAAGGACCTAAGCAAGGCGCACCGGCTTATAAGACCCCCCCCGGCCTCCCTATCCGGTTACTTAAACTACTACGGGAAGCTCTCTGCCCTATTCGCGGCCTAGGTATACCTCGACAATCTAGGAACTATCTCCGATGCGCTCGTCGGCCGGAAGCGGTAGTCGGACCCTAAGGTAAACCGCTAGGCGCACTTTGCCCTCTTCGACGTAGTAGGCGATCCTAACGGGGCAAAGCTAAGAGACTTTATCAACGGCTAGAGAGCCTAGGCTAATCTCCGCTTCCGTTACTGCTAGAATATCGTCCGCCGGATCGAGGCACGGGCGTATAGGGCGAAATCCTTCTATAATTAGCAGGGCGGGCTACTAAATATCGTCTATAACCGACTACCGGAAGACTTCGTGCCGGAGTTACGCACCGCGGAGGATAAGGCGCAAGATCTGTCCAACGGAGAGCGCGAAGAACTAGAGAGTAGCTAGGCAACGCTAGGGTTATAACGATTTATAGGCACGGCGTTCACGGGCTATAGATAATAGTGCGCGATGCGACTTACGGCGGGTATTAGCTAGGACTTGTGTCGACGGTCGGGACGTCCCGCCCCCGCGCGGAAGCTCCCGTTTTATAGCTAATGCTAGCATTAGCTATAAAACTTAGTACATTACGGACGAGGTTTTGGACGTAGATTATAGAGAAGAGGCATTGCGAGTCGAGGGCGACTCGTGCTTTTAGGGCGGGGAGGATTTGTCGGAGGGAATTAGTGCCCTCCTACGGAGAGAGCTACGGAGGTGCCGGGGGTAGCTTCTTCTCCTCTTCCTCTTACGGGCTACTTACATACATACACACATATATAGACAGTTACTTTATTAATCACTCCTTGCTTCTTATAAATAGACTCTCGTTTTCAAGGCATAACTAGATCCGTATAGCATACGACATTCTCCTCTCCGTCCCTCGTCTAGAGCTGCCTCCTCTTCGTCTAGCTAGCCGCCCTACTATAGGAACGCTAGACACTTAGGCCGTCCAACCTACTTACAGTATGCTATAGATATAAGGCCGGCTAGTATGCTTAGCACTACTAGGGCTAGAAGGCATACCCGAGGTTATCCCGCCGCTTCCCGCCTAGGGCGTAGGCGTATATCGTGCGCTAATGCTGCGTCCCTTATATAAAGCGGCACTTAGCGCTTTCTTTAACTGAATGTTTGGTTAGAGGGCCTTTTACGCTACGAGATATTGTCCTCCTAGATATATCCTATATTAAACGTTAACCTCGTAGAGTTTGTTATCAACGTTAATCGCTGCCTTCGTTAGGTTTAATAAGGTCAATTAGTTGCCTCCGTAGCGTATAAGCTCGTCCTTAACGTAATCCTTTAGTCCGCGGTAGTATATAGTACGTAAGGCGTTATCGTCCTATCTAGTCTTTTGTGTATACTCGCCAAGCTAAGTAGTATACTAGGATGCGGATGCCTTCTAAGTACTATGTTAGATCTGTCGGATTGCGACCTATTAATCGTTGCTAAGTCCGTATATACTTCGTATCTTAAGGATAAACGTATAGAGGTTTCCGAAGATACCTTCCGGGTCTTAGTTTCGTAGCAACCTATTAGTAAGTTATAGTCGAATCTACTGCTAAGCCTCGCCTCTAAGGTAGGACGCGGCTATTAAGGCTTATTTCTCCTCCTTAACCCCTTTAAGTTGGAAGTATAGGAAGATCTAGTTTAAGTAGTCGTCGAGCTTATATTGGTCTCTATAGAAGAAGTTAGGCCTAGCAACCTTTATTTTGTCGTTGGTGCTAGTCCTAGTAACGGAGGCCGTACTAGAATCTCTATTAGTAGAAGACATTGTCGTGTCTAAAAAACTACTAAGTCCTTAAGGGTGTTCAAAGTAATGCGACCCTATAAGGTAGTGTTACGTAGTAGAGCTCGGTAGGCTTAGATAGTATCAAGATACGGTTAGTATTAGGTAATACTTCTCTTATTAATAAACTGCTCTACTAGAATTGTTCCTAGGTATGCGAAGACCTTTTAGTTAAATTGCAACATAAGTTAAACACAAACTATATATAAAGAAAGCACGCCTACTATATATATAAGAGATTCGTATATCATTAGTAAGCATAGTAAGCGGTGCTTACGATGCTCGTAGAACGTAAGTATAGCGAGCATTACTTGTCGCGCTTACGCTTCTGCAAACGGGTACCCTTATTATAATGTAAGGCAACCGTATCTCGGGGTCGTAAGCATTCTCTCGCTTGCTTACGATTACCTGTTCGATCTTCCTTTAGAGGATTGTAATAGCAATCTAGACTATAGTCTAAAGACAATAGCCCTCGATATAGCGGTTAATAAATGCGTCGGTAACGCAAGCATAGAACTAGCAATAACTTCCCCTAGACCAACCTTTGTTAATATCGAAACAAGCGAGGAGTATTAATATTATATAGCGAAGAACAATAAGGAGAACATCGTAATCGCTAATATTAGCAGACGGTAGAGCTAGTTATTAGTAGCGAGTTAAACATGCTAACAATTCAATATAACTTCAACCTATATACTATGAAAGTAGACGAGCTAGAAGCAAGAATATTACTATATATATAGCACAAATAGTGCCTTGAATTGCTAATTAGTCGTTGCGCCTTAAGATCTAGACTAGATTAGTTAGTCTTCTATATGTCCGGACTAGCATATAGTGTTAGCCGCCGTATGTAATCTAACTAAGCAGGGTATTCTAGTTTATCGTTATACGTAGAACCTCTAACTCGACAATAGAGTTATATAAAGCCGGAATAAAAGACTAGGCGGTAAAGATAAACGGAGTGCTTCCTTAGTATACTACCCGAGGATACGCTATTAGCTATAGAACGAGTATATGCTTCCCTTCTCCTTCTCCTTAACGGCCTAGCTATTCCTTTTGAAACCTTAACGTTCCTGTAAAACAATAGCCGCTAGCATAGAATTGGACAAGCTAATAGTCTAGTATGTTATTGTAAGACTACTACCAACACTTTTAGACTCGGTATATTCTAGCTAAGGAGTATCGCGGTTACCCTAATTGTAAGTCTCTAGGGCGGAGGCGTTGCAGATTTCGCCGCGCTAATAACTGCACCCCCTCCCGGCGGCTACTACTACTATATCTCACGATTGTTAATAGTGCGCGTATATGCTTTTCTTTTCAGGTAGTAAGACTAGAATTAACTCAATTAAACCCTAGATCTTACTAGACATTGTTAAGCTAGCTCTAACTATAACTTCTTCTATTACCGTTATCTCTCTTCCGCTATCGAGATAGATTGCTCTAAGGACGGCTTCTACCGTAGTAGATAGAGTGGATAGGACCGTAGTACCCCGCGTTAGTAATAACAACGCTATCAATGCCGAGGACTTCCCCAAAACTAGCTTAACTAGGTAGTAATGTAGTCTACAAACGGTTCTGCTTAATAGCTTGCGAGGGTCTGAAGCCGGAGACGGGGGTAGGTAGCGGGTTTAGAGAGATAGGTATTGGACTTCTATCGCTGTATAGTGTCGGAGTTGCTAGCGTTCGAGGCGGCACTAGGGGATTGCTTGCTTAATACTAGCTAGTAGCCTCGCTAGCGCTAATAGTAACATAGTTGTTGTGTTGTGTATACTATCGTAAGCATTGAGATATATAGGGTATATGCGGAGTCTCTCGGGGGTGCCAAGACATGTTACTTTAGACGGTTAGGAGACTCGACTTCTCTACTATTACAGCAATCACACAATGTTAATCTGAACCCGCTACGCCCTACGCCTAGAGCGCGCTACTACCTCTTAGAGCACTATTACTACTATAGTCCGCTCCTTCTCCTAATTAGTAACTAGACGGAAGTATCGTACGTCTCCCTAACCCCTACCTATTGTAACTAACTAACATACCTCCCGGATAGCCTCCCTACCTTCCAAGAAACAATTAACCCGGAGCTCTAAGATATATTAACGTCCCTCCGCACTACTTATATTATCCCCGCCTACCTCCGCGCCCCTAACCGCCGCCTAATCTTTAGCACTAAGAACCGCTAGCTCCTCGCCGATAATCCGCTCTCTACCCTTATTAGCACTAACGAAATCCCGCTAGAATAGATCGACCGAAGGACAGAGATCCCTAACCGTACTAAGACGTTTAATAAAGCGATTAAGCTTATAAGTAAGGGTAAGGGGAGGGATTAGGCGAATTTGCCTGCGCTATTAACGGATGTAAAGGCGTGCATAAAGGGTAGGAAGAACACTTAGCATTATAGCATACCGGCGGAGACTATAGGCAAGGTTATAAGGAAAGTGTTGCAACCCTACAAGGTAGTGTTACGTAGTAGAGCTCGGTAGGCTTGGATAGTATCAAGATACGGTCAGTATTGGGTAATACTTCTCTCGTTAATAAACTGCTCTACTGGAATCGTTCCTAGGTATACGAAGACCTTTTAGTTAGATTACAACATAAGTTGAACACGAACTACATATAAAGAAAGCACACTTGCTATATACATAGGAGATTCGTGTCTCTTGGCAACTATCCGACTATTCGACTATGTCGGTAGTCGTCTAGTCGGTCCGTCCGTTCGACTACTCGACGGGTTAGTCGGTCGTCTAGTCGGTTCGACTAGGTCTAAGGAGGCTTGGTCGGTTACGTAATGTCCCTAGACTCTTGATTAGTTGTTATCGCGCCTTTTCCTTGCTATCTATAATCTTTTAGCGCATGTTCGTAATAGAAAGCTACGAACGCTAGGCGGCTAGGTGTCGTTATTTAGTGTTTGCAGCAGGTTGAGCATATAGGGTTAACGCTTAGGGATAAGGCGGTGCTAAGTAACGTTATGTAGGCGTTGCATAACCTCGCGCAAAGGGATAGCTAGAGCGAGGAGAGTACGGGTAAGGCTATTAAGTAGGCAAACAAAGTTAGGACTCTACTTAAGATAGAGGAACATAGTAGCGGGAAAGTATAGCAAAAGGGGGACCTAAGGATGCGGGCGGGAGTTATCGGCGTGTTCCTTAAACTCGCTACTATACGGGCATATCGGTACTAGGGCGGGCAGGATACAGACGGGAAGGTGAAGATGTATATAGAGAGGTTGCTAGCATGTATAGGAGACGCTGCCCAAGTATGCTATGTTACCCCGCTCCTCATCCACTAGTCAAGCTATACTAATCCTCCTAGCTACCCTCCTACGCACCCGCGCCCCACGGCCCGCAAACAGAAATGCTAAACGGCGTACCCATCTACTACGGCCTCCTACTCGCCGAGAAAATCCTCGGTAGCGCCCTACCACACCCCTAGCAAGCCCGGAGAGTGCGCGAAGACTACGAAGCCGGGCTCACGATCCTCGCGCAAGCCATTGAATCCCAGGGTCCGAAAGAGGGCGGTTACGGCGACCAGGCGCTTAGGGTGTGGCGGGGGTGTATACGGGACTAAGCCGGTCCGTCTGTGAGGCCGCCAGCGGCAGCAATCTAGCATGAAATGAGGTTGGTATGGAATCGGTACGTGAGGTGGAAGCCGCGTATCCGATACGGACCTTTTCGACACCCAACACGTTCGAGCCGGATGTACGCATGGTTCTACGGCGGTACGTACTCGGCACCGCCACCTGACTATCCACGTTGAGCGGTCTATAAGCGACGGGTGGTTAACATGCGTGCAGGCACCATTTCATACCGAGCACGGACTAGCCAAACAGTGTTTACATACCGCGGTAGTGTCTTCGGATTTTGCTTCGTCAACCAGATCTCACACCGCTGCATCTTCATTGTTGCGTTTCTGACATTGGACGTACGCTACTTTCTATCTTTCGCTCCGTCTCGCCTGGATCTCTTTCTTCGATTCCTTGGACCCGAATGCTTATCCTGTGTTTTTGCTGACATTGGACTATAGATTGCACGTGCCAGACGCAAGGATGCGGCTCCTCCTTACGGTTGAATCCTGCTACCAGGATTGAACCTGGTATCTTGATTACTTCAATGATGTGGCACGCACTGAGCCTTCATCTTCCTTTATCCACGAACGTACCTACTCACGAACAACGAGCTTCCGACGATCTCGATGAAAGTAACGCTTGTTGCACTTTCGAACGACGTGTGCTGCCTTGCCACGGATCTTGAGACGCGGCGCAGAGACAGTTGACACCGCAAGGTTTTTCACTTATCGGGATGCCTTTCCAAATCGCAGACTGAGTTGGCTAGCGTTGCTACAGAAAGAGTGGCTGTCTACAGTTCCTTGGTTTCCATGACGTGATCTCTGCTAACCTTTCAGCGACCTTGGTTCCACACTATTCACCCTTCAGCCTCATCATCATTATCTTCATCACTTCGGTAGCGTCACATTGAGCACGCCCGCAACTAGACGCAGGTCTCCATTCCGTCCTCGGCACGCTTGCAGTTGGTGTACCCATTCGGATTGTCTGGAGCAGGAGGGTTAGCTTCTGGCCCGCCATTATCTGGGAATGCGAGAACAATGATTACAGTATCTGTTGGAGTAGTGGGAGTCGAAAAGGTCTGGGTCCGGAACAATGCTGCGGGCTTTCTTGACGCAGGTCTCCGTTCCGTCCTCCGCACGCTTGCAGTTGTTGTAACCGTTGTTATTGTCTGGAGCAGGATTAGCTTGTACCTACAGGTAGAGCACTCTGACGAAATGCTGATTACAGTATCTGTTGGAGTAGTGGGAGTCGAAGAGGTCTGGGTCCGGTTCAATAACACGGGCAAGCAGCGCCGGCTCCGGGTTTCGGCTTTCCATGACGGTGTCCCTCTCAGCGTGCGGGTTGGCAATGGGTGCGGCAGCAGCGATGCCGGTGAGCAAGGCTACCAAAGTGGTAGCGCTGAACGAGAGCTTCATGTTGACTTCCTGTGCAGGTCGATCGACTGTAGCTGTGTTACTAGGTATGCGCTCCAATATGCAAGCATACATCTGAAGCAGATGAACTTCGAGACTGACCGTTGACAGAGCGAGTGGCTTGATCGGGCTGATGAGGTGCCTGAAAGTGTGTCGTGAGCCCGGAGTGCCAGAACCATACCTCTTATATGCCCACCGCCATGACAAGCTTGACAGCATCCGAGGTCTAACCTCGACCATCGGATGCATTCAGCCTGCACGATCAACTATCTCGTCACATCTCGCTTGCGAAGCAGACTTGCTGGAGCCCCGTCGAGCGCCTTACGCGCGAACCTCGACCATCGGATGCATTTGGCCTGCCCGATCAACTGTCTCGTCAAATGTTGCTTGCGAAGCAGACTTGCTGGGGCCCCGTCGAGCGCCCTACGCGCGATCGGACAGAACACGGGAAGACAAGACGCTGCTACCTTCCTTTGCAGCGAGGTCAGGTCCTGTGGCCCGTCCGGCGTAGGTGGAGGTCGTGCCGTCCTCGTTGGTGGCGTAGACTCCTCCACGTTCCGCTCAACCTGGACTCCTTCCGGCCCCTATACTGATGTTGACGCCGGGTCGGCGTCGCCGACCTGTGAATGAGCGCGCAGAGATTGAGCACCTGCCTCTTACGATAATGACATTACATTTATCTCGCGGATGGACCGAGAGTGGAGTGTTTGCCGTGTTGCCGTCAATACTCGATATTGTTTGTGCAGACTACCTTTCAGCCATCACCAACCCGGCGACAACCCCTGCTCATGCACGTGGCTCAGGTAAGTACCTGTATGCATTGGCAGAAGGATCATGATGCTAGCATTTGAAGCAGGTACTCTACGAGATTTGCGCAAAAGCAAGGATGGAATCCCGACCGAGGTTGAGGGTGGTCTCGTAGCGCCAGGAAACAGCAGAACTGCTCGAAATACCCCACTCATAGTAGCAGATACACACAACTGCCCACGCTATCAGTTGCACGAGCTTGAGTCCTCAACTAATCACTCAGTCCGTCCCTTCAGCACTTCACGGGGAAAAAGGGAACCAAGTGCCCTGAACTGCTAGGCTGCGATTCGCTTCGTCCGTACAGCCACCGCCATTCTCTCCAACAACGATACGATGGACTCGATATTCAGACTCCCGGAACAAAAGCCCAAGTACGCGGCACTCAGCATGAACGAGAAGGGTTCACTCGACGAGTCGGCAGCGAGCTTTGATGACATTCAGCAGTCCAAAGGCCCTCGCGCATCTCGTATTTGGGTTTGCTGCGCTGTCCTTGGGATGCTCTCAGGTTTGATATCTACCACGATCTTGATAAATCAGGCGTACGGCCATAAGCACCAGCAGAATGCTCGGCTGCTCTCGGCGCGCGCACTGGTCCCGGAAAGTATGATGGCTTTTCCATTGATACACAGCACGAGCCCGATCCGCTAACACAGTCCCAGTCCCCTTGGTTGTGCAGATGTGGGAGGAGGACGATCGCTTTACAGACATCTCTAAGAAGGCCGACAAATACTGGGACGACATGATGCCGAGTAGGTCAGAGTCCTTTCCGCCTGGCGAGTCGTTTACTGACAAGCATCAGTCGGCAACGGTTACATCAAGGTTGAGAACCCACGCAGATATGTACGCACTCCTAGCAGAGGTGGTGCAAGCCCTTGTCGCTTGGGTTGCATGTTAACTCGTCCCTGCGTGCTGTAGGATATTCCCCCTGGACGACCTGTGCACGACGACTCAGCAGATGCAGAGGTATATGCTCTGTCCATCACTCACCAACTCCACTGTTTGGTAAGCCATTACCGCTTTAATATGTGGGCCCTTGATCAGACTGCTCACGTTGTTTAGGCCATGTTACGACAAGCCATTGTGGCCTCCGAGACGAACGCCACGTCTTCCTTAAACATGGGCCACCACATACACCACTGCATTGATTACAGTAAGCCGTCTGCTCCAACCCATCAGTCCGTGACATCGCACTCAAATCACCACAGTCAGGAAAGGAATTTTATGTGCCGGTGATACATCGCTTGAGTGGTCAACCGCCATCAGACACGGGAATCATACTAGGTATATCACGAGTGGGGATGGGTCGCAGCACCAGTGCAGGGACTGGACTGTGCTGAAAGCGTTCATGGAGTCCAAGCGAGCTACAGATGCCCACAGCGCAATTCACGCGTAAGGTTGGAGTGGGGTGCTGGCGAGTTTGCAAACGCGGCGCCCTTTGCCAATAGAGATGGCGAGAGGAGGAAAGGTTGTAGACTGTAGCCGATCAGGCTATGTACTGTCCGCCATTGGCTTGAGCGGTAGTCTTCTCCTGCTTTACCGTATCGCAGAGGTCTGTTGCGGGTATTGACGGAGCTCATAGTCCTTCCAGCGCTTGTGCAGAGCCCCATTATTCGCGGCCGTTGATTGGCGCCAATCTAGCATGTAGCATGCATTATGGAATCCTCGGGCTACACATTAGATACGCGAGAAGGACACGGCAGGCGTCTGGATGTTGATGAGATAGGATGTGTCCGGCTAAATCGCCAGCGTTCTGCACCGAAGGCAGTCTCGTCGTCACGAACTTGTCACTCCTGGACCCATTACAAGTCCAATGTGCGCCGCAACACCGCAGCAGTACTGCGGCTAGGTATGCTCGGCTTGGATCCACATAAGCTCTCCGGCGCTATGAGTCGATCGTGACAGGTGCCCTGGTGTCTGGTGTCCTGCAGTAATGGTACTGAATGGATGGCAGATTGGCCGTTGCCAAGCCTGCCGCCGCAAAGCTTGCTGTGCCGCTAAGCCGCTGTGCCGCCGTGCTGCTAAAAGCTTGCTGTCCCGTTGAAAGCTTATCATCTGTATGTTCACCTCGCCCCTGCTGCATGCACGCCGCAACATTGCAGCCATATAATTGTACAGTCGTCACGCAACAAGCGGCCATGCCGAGACAGGGTACTCCATAAGTGGAACTCTCAGACACGGCTCGTCAAGCCGCTTAATGATGCCACGTGCGACGGTCTTCCGCCTGATGAGCACATCGCGGGCAAAGATTGCTCCATGCCAGCTGTGTTGCACCGCTTTCCTCTCCATACTTCATGGCTTCTCACTTGCGAATGGCGCCCATGGAGGCAGGAGGTCGAATCATGGCTGTTACCAGATTGTTTCGTCGGATTCTCGCTGTGCCGTTGCAGAGACCTTGCGAGGAGGAGACTGAGAGTGCGCCTTTGACGGATCCGGAGAAGCAGTATGAAGCAGTCGAAGTGCACTGCCAGTGTTGTAGGCAGGCTTGGATCACCCAAAACTGTTCAAATGCGATCGGATCACTCACCGTCGGGAATGTCGCGCTCTGTTGTTTGTTGGTATTTAACTTTCTGCTGTTCAGCGGATCCTACTACCTCATGAATCGTCGCCCAGCGCCATGCAGCGACCGAGCCAGCCTCTGGTGTAAGTCCGTCCTTTCCAAAAACCAAGCTGCTTTACTGATCGGTCAGCGCCCGCGCTCGAGGGCATTGGCGACTTCGAAATTGTTTCTACGAACAATTCCTTTGGTTCACGAAACAAATGGGTGGGAGAGCCCAGCGATGCACTCGATACGGCATGGCAAGATCTATGGATGGGTAAGTGCGTCGACTTGGGCCAGCGGCGGGCAACAGACGTTGTGACATTGACATGCCCACAGTCAAGCCTGGCCGTCTGACCGAGGATGAACTTCAGAGACTTGGCCTCGAAGCGGTCAAACCTTCCAGGTGGCCAGATGCCTTCGGGGGAGGCTACGTATTTAAGCTTGAGGCTTTGCACCACATGCACTGCTTGGTGAGTGCAGCTGATTGCCAAAGGTACACTCTGAAGTTTCCGAGCTTCTAGTTGACATTCCCGTTCGGATAGGATTTCGTTCGCAAACGGACCCGTATGGACTACTACTTCGACGATCCTGATTTCAAAGGAGTGTCGCATGAGATCCTCCGCGAGCACTCAGGTCAGGCACCCTGTCCGTAGATAGCGAACCTCAGCTGACAACCCTACCACCATACATCAGCACATTGCATTGAGACACTGCGGAACGCGATCACTTGCTACGGCGACCCGACGCCGAAGCCTTTTGTTTGGGTAGACGGCTATGATGTCCCATACCCATACAATATCGTTACGCAGAAGTGTCGGAACTACGACAACATCCTGAGTTGGGCACGGGAGCGCAGTCAGCCTCATGAGGCCTTCCTGGCGATGCAAAGGAACGACACCGACTATTCATGGCCCACGCCTCCGTGATATGCTTTCATAGCAATACCGTGGCTGACAATGGGCAATACCAAGACCATCTATGATCCTTCACTCCTCGCTGAGCCGCTGCGACCTCAGACGCTGCTGTCATAACGTCAAAGACCAAGATCGAGGATGCTAGCTGACGGTGAGCATGTACACTTGCAGACTTGGTTTACCCTCATACTAGAATGAGATGTCGAGCAGACGGTCCTGCGTACGTATGACACTGTTGCCCACGTTCAGTTGTGAGTTCCGCAGTTTTCGCCCTTAATCTCATGAGTACCTGCCTCTTCCAGCCGCTGTAACGGCACATGATGATGCGATATGAGGCGATGGCTCTTATCTTCCGCCAATGTACGAACAGATCAACTTACTCAGTCATAGCTCGGAAGACTGAGTACTAGTGTTCATCGAGAGAGGCTATCCAATCGATCTTACTCTCGGCGAATCCGGACCAATCAAATACCCGGCACTCAATGGCTGGATTCATTACTTCTTTGATCGAAACTGCCCTAACTTGAAGATCCTCCTCACGACTGCTTTCAGCGGATATAATCGAATGTGTTAATGCTGCAGGCACCTCTCGATCCAGCATCTTATACGGAGGTATCTCCGGAATATGATGCCGCGGCTGCACTGGCCAGACGGAAGTTCTGCGACTCAAAGCTAGCGTGCATGAATATGCAGTGGTGAACGGCCAGAGGAACTAATGCCGCCGCATAGGACAGTTGCTTCCGGCGTTAGCGTGGGACAGCCTGCATTGCATATCAGGTCTCGATGGCACCTGATATACCTCTGGAGTTGACGTTTGACCATAGATAGCGCACATGACGTTGCAATACTACCAAACGCTATTTGACCCTCCATACCTGCATCCCATCTTCAATGTTGCATTGCATCAACGGCAATGATACCCCCACTGGGCCCATTCCATACTCATTGGATACCGCTCGCATACTACCTTTGCTGTGAAACCATAAGGTCTGTGCAGGGAGGAGGAACCAGCACTACATGCTGTTCCGGAGTCGATTTAGCCGGTGACTCTTCGCTGAAGGGGACGAATGAGCGCCGGCCGTGTTTAGCTAGTCGTATTCGATGCCATCTGACTATCCGAGGTTTAGTGGGTTCCACAGACCTCTGTTAACGCTGAGGTACGTACTCCGCGACCTTACAACTTGGCGTCAACACGGGCTACCACCTTGCAACGCTGGTCAGCCAAAGGATGCAGCGAATGGTGTTGGGGTCGAATCCTCCAGCCCGCGTAGAAACGAAAGCCGCTGCATGATCGAGAACATCTTGGTACCTCTACGGCAGTCCTCGAGATCCCCTCACCGCTCTGAGTTCATCTGTCGTAGCCGGAGGCAAAACATTCGACCAAGACCGAGCCGTGAGAGACATATACACTCATGCTCTTCATTGGCCGAGGCTGGCGGCGATGATGTCGTTCGAGCCGCACCCCAAATGAGTTGCATGGACCTGCGTGATAAGCGAGCGGGTTGATAAAGCTTTCCTACCCGATAGATCTCCGCACTACCGTACGCACAAGCACCTCGACCACACACTCTTCGAGCTTGAGCTTGAGCTGCAAGTGTGGTATATATACGAAGCGAACGCCGGATGGTCATAGATATTTATTACTTCTTCCACCTAACATACAACCAGCCACACGACGAAGATCTTTGTGTTGAACATTTGAAGCAGCGATGTCCGACGGCAGAGGCAATATCAACTGCAATGGATGTACTCTGTGCTCAGATTGTAAGGACTGCAATCAATGTTAGTCGCGTTTCGCTCAAGAGCGATATGTCTAGCCCAACATTCGCGGTCTTTATGCTGACGGTATATAGGCACATGGTGCACCAGGTGCACCAGTTGCGACGGGTAAGCTTAAGGTTCAGTCTAAGACGAGACGTCCGTAGCAAATTAAGGTCTAACTTTATGGATGCAGGTGTGAAGGTTGTGTTAATTGCGTCAACTGTCATGGCTGTTCAGGCTTGAGGGGGGCGGCAAACCAGAATGGCGTGCAAGGATTGCATGGTTGGCTCTCTTGATGAGCGAGTCTCTCGTCGAGTGAGAGCCAAGTCTTTAGTACCTAATTGCCCGTGGATGTGGTGGAAGAGTGCTTCATGTTGGAAGGAGATTCGACTGTGCGCGATCGGCGCCTGAGCAGATGGTATGAAAGGTTGATGAGAAATCCTCGTTATTCTTGATGGTGGCCTTGCTTCGACTCAATGCTGCTACGTAGGGATGAAGAGAGAGGGACCGACACGCGCACAGCGCAATCATCCTAATTGTGCAACAAGCTCACTCTTCGCATCTCGCATCTAAAACGAACGTACATGGGAGCCCAGTCCCCACTCGCCGACCAAACACACGCTATAACACCCCATTGCCCCAAAAGTCCCCAGAAGCTCACTGTTTTAAAGTGGCGCACTAAGAAGTCATTGTCCCCTAGAACGAACCTGGAGGGCAACAGTTGCACTTTGCAGGGTCGATGAAGGAAAGGCCGGCTTGACAGTCCGGGGCGCTGGGGCAGCATTGACTCGTATCCTGCGCATTGCTAGCGGAAGTCGTCGATGTCGCGGAGCCGTCGGTGGTGGTTGTAGCCGTGTTCGAGGCGGAGGCTTGGCCGAGCGAGGGGTTGGCCATGGCGCTTAGGGTTGTAGTGCTGGCACATGGACTCAGTGTGTTACCTATCATGCGAACATGTTAGCGGGTTCATGTTCCGCTCTCTCAAGGCTAGTAGCGTGGGTGAATGGTTACCTCCTGCGTCCACCATGCAGTTGTCGGCGTTCCACGACTCGTCTCCGAAGTCTCGTGGCACTGTAACAGTAGCCTGGCAGGAAGGTGTGACGGAGGAGTCGGTAGCATCGGCTGGGAAGCAAGCCACCACTGCCACTGCGTTGTCGGAGCCGGAGTCCGGGATGTCTGAGGAGTGTCAGCCTTTGGTGCACGAGTCGGCCTTGTGAAGTGGCTATACTTAATGGGTTCCCGCCAGAACAAAGCGGCTGCCCATTGATGATGATGCATCCGCCATCCATATGCTGCGGATCGTGAGTACAAGCTTTCTTAGGATGCACTCATGTAGACATACGACATTCGTCCCACCGGCGTTCGAAGTTGCTGCTGCAGTGGCCAGCGATGCAAACTCGTCGGATTTGGTGAAGTCCGGAAGGACAGTCACTAGGTCGTTGGTGCCGAGAGTCAAAGTCTCTACCCCAGAGTCGTCCGAGACTGTAATGACAGTAGACGCTGAGGCAGGGGTAGGCAGGGATTCTGCAGCCTCAGAGCCCTCAACACTGAACGATAACGTGTTATCCACTGCACCAGTCAGTAGGCGCGTAGCGAGTCTAAGAAGTTGACCTTACACGTAGTAGTTGCATCTGCCCGCTTGACGGGAGTTTCGAGCTTGCTGTTCTGACTTCTCTTGGCCTTTGCGTTGGGCTGCGACCCTGGCGCGTCAAGGTACGGGAGATCTCCACTAGGGTCCAGCTGGATGCCAGTGTTCGCGATGAGGTTGGGGGAGCCTGTTATTTTATCATTCGTTTCATCGATCAGGTCCTCCTGCGCATTGGAGAAGAGTCTAAAGCCCACAGTCACGCCCTGGTCATTCTTCGCGTTCTCGAAGGACATGTATAAGGCGGCAATCCCGGCGACGAAGGCAGTCGATACTGATGTACCCGACTCGTCGAATTCGCTGCCGTCAGATCCAGTACTAGCGCCAAAAACGTCAACTCCGGGAGCGAAGATGTCGACTTGTCGGCCAAAGTTCGATGCGATCTCGTTTCCATCTTTGTCTTTCTTGATATTCCCGGCACTGTCTCTCGATACCCTGTGTTGAATTAGCTGGCATCGCAGTGGTCGGGAGAGCTGCAAAGCCAGAGTGTTGCCTGTACTTACCAACGTCTGTAGTTGCTATCAATAGCTCCAACACAAATAACCTTCTTGAACCCACAAGGGAAGTTGGGAGTGGCTGAACTGTTGTTGCCTGCAAAGGGAAACGGCAAAGGAAACCATTACTACACCTGCTGAGGCAAGGTCGTTGGCGAGTTCCTTTGCTATGTCGCTTGTGCTTGGACCGCCAAAAGACATCGACATAACCGACCCGCGAAAACCAGGTGCGTTGTTAGCGAGATTTCTTTTATGGTCCTGAAGAACGCCATTCATTCCTGCAATAATGCCGGCTTGTGTCAAGCCACCATTGTCGCAAACGATCTTCGTATTGACCAACGTTGCCCCAGGGGCTATGCTGAAACCGAAGCCCGGTGCATAGCTAGCCATAAGTGTGCCATGTCTTGAAGCCGATGCTCTCGATCCGTCTATCGGCTCACCGATGCAAAAGGGTGATGAGGAAAAGCCTCCAAAATTGACAACCCTTGAGTCCAAATCAGGGCTCTTTTTGGTTTGAAACGATCCGTGGGTACCTCGAATTCCTGAATCCATCACGTAGATGTTGAAGCCAAAGCCACCAGGGTCACCCTGCTGACTCGCCCAAAAAGCACAGGCACCATCTTTTGTATTGTCGAGTACAGGTAAAGGCGTGATCCTTCCCCGGGCAGTCGGTATTGAACGTGCATAGGAAATGAGGGGTTCGTCATGCTCCAGAATAAAACGCTTCTCTGGCGCTGTCCCACGTTCGAGGCTGCTGTTGAGCTGCGATGGCGTGGCTATTGCCCAATTTCGTTCCACGGCCAACACATTTGGGTCTGCGCGCATCTGCTCAAGAGCACTCTCGTCTACGAGCCGGACATGGTAGCCTGGAAGTGTGTCGAACTGCTAAATCAATTCCCCAGTTGCTGTGAAGTTCATCCCTATAGCCGTATAGTGGCTGTCGATTGTGGCGTTCTTTTCGAAGCATAACAACGTACTCTCCAGCAAGGAAGTCGGCACCGTCTGGCTCATGGAGTGGAGCGCGCCAGGTAGTCGTTAGGTTAGTCTGATCGTTCGGGCTGAGTCCAGGGTCGTGCCACTGCGGGAGTAGACTCGCTTCATTGATTGAGCCCGTTGTTTGTGATACTGAGGATTGAACGGAAGGAAGGTTTAGTGCGGAGGCTACAGCCACTGCAGCTGCAAGTAGAGCGGTTTTTGAGGTAGAGGGGTGCATATTGGGCAACTTGCAAGGTATAGCAAGCTTGTGTTTGATGCTGTCCAAGACATACTTATATCGTACTTCTATAGTGAAGACCACACTCACTGTTGCTGTCATAAGACATGTTCACCGATCTCGACCTATTTACGTCCAGGACCCACCTCAGCGACGTCCGACCTTTCCTGCCTGATGAGGAGGTCCTGTACGACCTGATCGCTGTTGTTGCTGGGCTACTTTTTGCCGGCGAGACGGTCGAGTATCGGGCGTGTCTCGGCGGTTGGGACTGCCTAGCCGTACCGCTATGTTCAAAAGAGTGCACAGTAGGGTGCGGAGTAAGCGAGCGTAAGCGATGAAGTGTCCGATATCGAGCGCAACCTCAGAAAGCCGAATGGTGCTGTATTGTAATAAGCGCCGCGGGTCGATCATTCGCGGATCGGCCCGAGAATGCCTGCGCTAACATCGAAGGTATGTCAACGTCAACTCAAGCTCGCGATGCGCGACCGTATTCTAGGGGCTTTCGAATCCGTACGATTCCGTTGTCCTCCAGCGACCTGACTTCTCCAGCTAGCTCAACTTCGATCTCGGAAGCGTGCTACAGGGGGAGCAGTGTTGGTATACACGGATACGAGCAGTCTGCGATCGATATGGCCCGACCAACCACGCATCTGCACAGTGGTCTTATTACCGCACTACTTACAAAGCATCAGATTGCCTCACCCAACGGTATTCGACCCGCCTAGTGTTGTGCTTCGCCCCCCATCCCTATTCTACCCCGAATTGGGAAAATGGTAGGGGACGAAGCGGCTAGTCTGTGTCACTCTTTTCAAGACTACCGGCCAGCTTACAATTCCAACTATCGTCTCACAGACGGATGAATACGAAGTGAAGAGAGACTTGTCTCGGTGTTCTGGTCATCGCCTCTCCTGGAACAAATGGAGACATGTCATGAATAGTGGGGGGGTGGCGGGTGTGTTCCCGAACGATAACAGGGCGCTGTTAGCTGACCATTGGTAAACGGACCGTGTTCTCTTCCTAGCAGGCCTTTCTAGTCTGGAGTCTGCGAGAAATACTTGTAGATGCTTCCGTCCGCGGCTGCACGTTATGGGTCTTCGCTCCCAGAACCATCGGGTGTTATATCGAAAGTAGGCATGGCCAAACGTGTCTCGATCGATATAGTGTGGCTAAGGGCGCTTACACAAGGGCCCTACATGCGTCTGGGTGCTGGCGGGACGGAGAGTTCGGACGACGGTGCTGGCCCTCATGCAAGCGCAGATTCGCGACGACGGCCTCGTGTATGCACATCAGCACGGCGAGCGCTGACCAGACCCGCGGACTGGCAGTAGAGGCTGTTCAGCATGAGTAGACATGGCGATCCATGCATACGAGGTGCTCCAGTCCTCACCAACGAGGCCAACAGATCACTCAGCGTACAAACATGGTTCAGGCAAGGAATATGCTTATGGGACGGTGGCGATTACCGACCGACCAAGAATAAGACCGCTGGACCTGCAGTATGGCTCCTACCAGGCATTTGTTCCACTGATATAAAGGAGCCTCCTCCACTTTCCCCTCTACAGGCCTTTGGAACATAATCAACACATCCCTTTCAACTCTGCGTTGACTCGCTACCTGACTTCGCTCCTTCTCTCGCACCTCCCCGCCACAGACTGTCCTGCTGAAGTGGAGATGCGGCCCGTCCTTTATACCCTAGCCTCGCTCGCAGGACATGCACTTGCGGCAGGACTCGTCAGGCGCATCCCGCAGCAGTTCTCGTACGCTGCATTTGGCGACAGTTTCAGCGCGGGTATCGGCGCCGGAGAGTTCTTCACAGGCTCCGCGGACAATCAAGACAACGCCTGCGCCCGGATGAAGGATTCATATCCTAATCAGATTGTGGAGGCTAGGTCCCTCAAAGGCAATGCTCCGCATTTCGACTTCCTCGCATGCTCCGGCGATGTCCTTGACGATATTGATGGCCAGGTCTCAAAGCTATTGGGTAATCTGGTGGATGTTGCCAGTGTCTCAATCAGCGGCAATGAGTCCAACTTCGGGAATGTTGTGGTGAGCTTTCATCGTCAACTACCCGCTGCGGTGAAGGAGCGCTTATCGAGATACAGGCCAGCTGTGTATACCCGACCAAGTTGAAGGTCACGACTTCTGCTGCTGCTCAAGCTCAATGCTGGCTCGTTTGCTCATGACCGTCTTAGATATCCCTGACCAAGGGAACGACCTTACCACGGCTACGGTTACGGCCTGCCTGGCATCGGCCACCACGAGTCCCGCTCTCAGCGCTGGCCTGCAGGTTGGCGAATTCATATTCTCTTGGCCACGCAACTTCGGCGACGTGCATCTGGACGCTGATACATGTCTCGAAGATGAAAGCAGTCAGTCCTGCCTTCTCGGCTGACTTGGGCGAAGTGCTGATGTGGTGGTACAGATGCCGTCATCTCCAATCAATGCGCGACAAACATTCCTACCACACTAGCCAGCGCGACAGCCAACCCCTTTTTTACTACAAGTTCAACCTCAACCTCAACCTCAACCTCCTCAGCCGCGGCGGCGACCACGTCGAGTGACTGCTGTGACACGAGCTTCTGTCTTGCAGGTGGATCCAGTCTGCCCAATACTCCGCAGTGCTCGTGTTGCAACTTTTGATCTGCAAAGGTCTTCGACGAAAATATCAATCATAGAGGGCGTTTGAAAAGGCGTTTGAGAAAAGGTTGTTTTTCGCAGCAGGAGACTGGGTAGAGACCGCAGCATACACTCACTGCTACCACGGAGCATTGCGTCCCTTCATGAATCAACATTTAGCCTTTAAGCTATGCCTCGAATCGCCGTATATGTGAATTGTACGACGCAAGGGTGTCGTCCACCATCCCCGTACACCCACAATGTGCCAACCAAGGCTGCGTCCAGTGCTTCTCACCTTGTGGGAGATACCGATGGAAAGCTAGTCACAACGGTCAAGTCACATACCTACTGGTACTATGCAGCAGGCGTGTAGTTTGCACATTCGGCAAAAGACAGACTCGGGTCCACAAACTCTGCTGTTGGTGTATTGTTGCGCGCGAGCCAGATGAGGGAGTCGGTACTCGGATCGTACCGTGGCCATCCATACGCCGTCAAACCCTTTGCAGGGTCCCGAGCGAATGCAGCTCACGCTCCTTGCATTAGCGCAATCATCTGGTTCTCAGCGTGAGTGTTGGGAAGCCCGCTGACGCCGGATGGATTGCCGAATACCATCTCCAATTCACTGCCGTGGTATGCGCCGCTGCCTTAGGATAACACCTGGCCAGGGAAGTCGTCGTTGGCCGGGTACAGCTCGATGTTGGGCCAATTGCCGAAGTAGCGATACAGCCAGACAGGGGCACTGTGGGCGGCACGGGCGGCTGCTTGGTACTAGTTCGGGCATGTGAAGGAATCAAGGAGGAAAGAGTCACCCTCGGCGATCGTGACCGTGATGTTTTTCTTGTAGTCTGGCAGAGCGTAGTAGCCTTGCTTGAAGTAGTTGTTTCCGAGAAGGTACGGCTGTGAGTGTTAGGAGTGAAACGGTGCTAAAGGCTGAGCGACTTCTCGAGCTTACCAGCCTCGCAAAGGCACCCGTATCGGACAAGGCCGTGTAGTTATTAAAGACCGGCTCGTTGTCCGCTGTCGGATAGAAAGCCGGGACCGAGCGGAGCGGATTGCTGTTAGAAGCAGACGGAGCCTTTGCCGCCGCGGCCTTGATGTCCGTCCAGTTCTTCGTGCGCATGCAAGCCAGGCTGTCCGCGGAGCTTCCGCAACCCAGCGTCTTGTTGACGTTGTACCAATCGTTGAGCGTCGCGTCCTCCGTATTCGGAGGGAAGCTTAAGGCATTCCCGGATTCCGAGATAAGGCCGGTGACGATGGGGTCCTTGATGTATGCGTATGCCCAGTAGTCGATTGCGACGGCTCCAGCACTCTGCCCCAACAGCGTCATGCGTGATGCATCTCCTCCGAAACTTGCTATGTTCTCCCGGAGCGACTCAACCGCCCCACGCTGATGATTGATCCGTAGGCCGGGGTTCTATCAACTCATGGGTTCAGTACATGCCTCAAACCGAGGGCTACCCTACCTATTACTCCCTTACCTGGACAATGCCCGGAGCACCAGGAAAGCCGAAGATGTTATCGCGTTAATTGACGGTAACGACCACAACGTTCTCGGCACTTGCAAGAAACTCGTCATCGAAGAACAGCGAGTTGGTATGGCCGTAGGTGAAACGACCGCCGTAGAGGAAGATCCTGACCGCTCGGTCTGCGCAGTCTACCACCTCCGAGACTGGTGTCTAGATGTTCAGCGTAAGGCAGTCTTTACCCTGCGGCGTGTCTGTATTGGCGGAGAAGTAGTTGACGACTCGCTGAGCTTGAGGCGTGAAGTTAGGTAAGCCCACGGTGCCGTTTGGAGTGTCTGGGCAATCATGACCGTAGCTGGCAGCGATGTAGGGTGTGCTGCCATTGTACGGCCTCGGGGCCGCAAAGCGTAGGCTACCGATGGGCGGCTGTGCGAGAGGTATACCCAAGAACTCGGAGACGGAGCTAATGTTGCTTGCAGGGTGTCCAGTAATGGGTCCGTTGGTGGTGTGGACTGTCAGGCCGGCAACGACGTCGAGCGTAGCCACTGCGGTAAAGAAGACCAGAGACAACATCCTTGGCAGTGCGACGACGCGCAGGAAGATGCTTCAGCAGGTAGGCGTGGTGTACTTCATGAACTTCGCAGTTAATGTAGGCGCCATCCAGGCCGCAAGTGCATCTGTTGTCTGCTTGTCGAGCTTCCCTTCTTGGCAAGCTTTCATCTTGGCGACTCGGCCCCCTGCTAGCATGCACGCTTGGTATGCGTAGCATATTGCGTGCGTCTAACTCGAGCCGCCAAGCCGCATTCGATCAGATAGCGATAGCGTACCTTGCAGCAGAATAGTGGACGTAAGGCAGATTATGTAGCATGGTCAAGCTTGTCCATCATCTTCGAGACGGTATATATATTGTCAACAAAGCCTTGCTTGCAGCCTTGCACACATCGAGTCCTACTCTGCGCGGGAACCTTACCACATATTGTGCCGGCTATAGCAATGCCCACACGTCTCCCAATGGACAAGATGACCACGTCGGCCACGTACAAACAACGCGTATAGTATCCCCGCCAGGCATACAAACCCTGCGCTCATCGTTGCAGGATACTTGAACTGCGCCGGTCCGGAGAAGAATATGGTACTCGCAAAGGCCGCCATTTCACCCAAATTCTGCAGCACCATCCCCTGCGTCGAGAACTTGCCTCGATCTCCCTCGGCGACCTCAGCCGGGATGAGGAACTGTGCGCTCAGGTCGAAGCCCCGGAGGCCGAGGCGGCTGAGTGCGACGGTGCATACCAGCCCTGTCGCGGCCCATACTGGCGAGAAGTCGAGTCAGAGGCACAAGCAAGCTGCGGTGACACAGACCGTTTGCCAATTGAGGAACCAGATTTCAGATTGCACGGGGCCGACACGCCGCATAAGTTGCGGCGCTATCCATGTTGCGGATAACTCGAAGAGAGCCGAGATGGCTCGGATGCTGCCCAGCACTCCTGGTTTGATGCCAAGGGTAAGAAGGAAGACCGTCATGGGCCTAGAGAAAGACAGCACCGTGATGTAGAGGGTCGCTAGGGAGAGAGAAGCTAAGAAGATCGGGTGCCGAGCGTACCACGTGGCGTCTGTGACGCTCAGGCGAGCCCACTCATGCATGCGGTCGAAAAGCTTCAGTGCCTGTTTATCATCACTCGAGGGACGCTTCTGTACGCGCAACGACGGTACAGCGTAGTACACCCGAGTGATCGTGAGGTATTCCACTGGCAGAGAGGCAAGCGTCATGCCGCCGGTAACTAGGATGGCGATTTTTGTCGAAGCGTCAGCGACAAGAGAGCTGCAAAGAGGACCGACTAGCTTGCAGAAGAGATCAATGCGACGCATCTGCGAATTCAGCCCTAAAGGCGTAAGCGAAGAGTGGCAGTGGCTGGTATGAGTCTGTGTCCTTACGCTGCAGACGATCCTCATCTCCACACGCAACTATAACCACCCAATCCCGCTCCACCGCGACGAGGTTGGTCACTGCGCATATCTTCTCGATTATTGCCAGCGCCACCAGCAATACCAAGAAGACAACAGAGACTATCGGCCACTCTTTGATCAGGTCCGAATACCATGCCATGAAGCTCAGCGCTGCGCAAGACCCTGTAACGGCGAGTCTTTGCCCCACGATGGACTAGAATCAACTCGAGTCGGTTGACGCTGTCTATTCGTCTGCCGATCCACTGGGAGGATAGCACAGCATCCGCCGAAGCTGACAATGCATAGACTGATGCAGGCAGCAAGGTGTTCGGGTAGATGTCCGCCAAGAAGAGGAAGGCTCCAAACTCGAAGACACGGTTGTTCCATGTTGAGAGGAAGTGAGAGGTGTACATCAGGCGGCTAACGTCGGCGAAGTCGAGGATTGTGCTGTGCGCATCGTCAACGTCGATGTCAAGTGACGCCCTGCCATCCGATGGTTCTTCGACGAGCAGTCGGTCAGATTCCTCTGCCGGGTCCGTTGGGTCCATGTTCGCTGGCGGTTGACCCATCTCGATGTTTCCAAATACGACTTCGAGACGTCAATGCAACGCCCGGTCTCGGCCCGCCGGCCCGCATCAACCTTGATGGTCTCCATCCATCAGGGCAAGCGGAAACAACATCCCAGGTGCATAAACACGCCGCTTACAGCTAACGCAACGAAAGCCACTTGGACTGCCATCAACGAAAGCGAGCAGCTTCGACGCTCATCGCACAATGTTGCGGTCGTGGGATCGAGCATGTACATCTTTGGCGGCGAACTGAAGCCCAGAGAGCCTAGAGACAACGACCTGTTCGTGATCGAGACGACCAGCGGCCGGACCGAGACGGTGAGAAAGGTGGACAATGCAGCGGAAGCCAGCAAGCCCTCTCCCCGTGTCGGCTCCGGCGTAGCCAGGCTGGATAAGAAGTTATACTTCTTCTCCGGCCGTGGTGGTACAGCTATGGCGCCTATTGACGAGCAAGGCGCACTCTGGGTCTTCGATAACGTTACCATGGGCGCGGGAGTCACTAGCCGCTAAGCAAGGGTTTCCAGAAGCCAGGAGCTACCACGCGATGGCTTCTGAGGGCGAGAGGACCATCTACGTGCATGCCGGATGCCCAGAAAAGGGTCGCTTGTCGGACCTCTGGGCTTATCAGCTTTCTGCGCGGAAGTGGATGAAGCTTGCCAGCGCACCAGATCCGCCACGCGGAGGCCCATCCATCGCGTTTGCGGACGGCAAGCTGTGGAGAATGAACGGCTTCGGTGGCAAGCAGGAAGTTGGTGGCAGTATTGATGCATACGATGCAAACTCTGATATCTGGTCTTCAAGGCCTTTCGTTGCCGACGGGAAGTCCGGCCCAGGAGCCCGGAGTGTCTGCTGCGTCAAAAACCGGTAGAGAGTGAGAAGCAACATCCTGTCCATATCCATCGACCACGCGCATTTCTGCAGCGTCAAAATTCAGTGCGCATTTCTGCAGCACCAAAAAAGCTCACGCGCGAAGCTGATGCGTCAGGGAATACTCGTGCATTTCTGCTACGACAGGAACCACGCGCATTTCTGCGACGCCAGAACAACCCTAAGCTAAGTGGAGGAGCTTATCATAGGCCTCGCTCTTCTCGTCGTACAACGCCGTCCAGTCTCGGTCAGCTTCGTCGTATTTAGCCTTCCACTCCTCGACAGCGCGCTCCGCTTCGCGGCGCAGGCGTTGCTCTTCAGCTAGCTGTTCCTGCACCGCTTCGAGATCGGCCTCAGAGCTACACCGTAGAGCATCGTCCTCGGTGGAGAAGACTAGGCTCGTTTTCGCCAGCCTCGACTCTGCCTCTCGCACCTCCTGCTCCGCCGCCGCGACCTCGCCGAGCTCTTCGAATGAGCGCAGCTCGTAGTCGTACTGGTAGTCGCGGGCCATCTGCTGGCTGACAGCTAGCCAGCTCGGCCGAGCGGATCATTGGTGATGATGTAAGCCGCGGCTCTGTCGCCGATGTCGGGCTGAGAAGCGCGCATAGCTCTGTACCAGGCATGGAGCAACCAATTAGTTCCTGAACAGTTCAGTGGTCGTGTCGCCAATCCCACTGTATCGTATCGTGCTAACTCTGTTCACGGCTAAGCTACCTCATCTTGCTTTCGCGAGGATCCACGCCTAACAAAGATTAGGACCCAGTTCCACACATAAAGCCCGACATACAAAGCAAGCAAGACAGCACAGCTTCCCGCCAGTCCCACCAATGTCGCGATCGAAGAGCGATACGATGTGACTGCTACAATCTCCGGCACACCATCGACGCCAGTCATGACTTGCATTGCGGAGAGAGCGACGGACACCAATGCGAACAGCGCAACGAGCGTCATGAAGTTGTCGCCAAAGTAGCTCGAGTAGTCGCGGTGGACGGTGAAGTATGCCAGCCCAAGCCATTTCATGCGGTATACTTGATTGAGTCGGTCAAGGCGAAGCTCTCCGTACTCGAAGCGGTCGTGGATATCACGGTCAGCGAGGTGATGCAGCACAGCAGACCGGAAATCCTGCCACGAGCGCTAGGAGATATCCTTGTTGATCAGGCCGCTAGCTTTTGCGATGTCAAGGTCGGAAGGATATTGAATTAGATGTGCGTATGACAATAAGAAGCCTGTTGCCGCTTGGTAGACGAATCCATCATCACAGATGACATCTGAGAAGTATTTCCAGTTCAGGAGCTCGACCTCTAGCCTCTTAACGTAGATCGTTCTTTCGTACCAGACGAGGTGAAGTCGTGCTTTCTCGGTCAAGACGAGGTCTCTACGGATGACTCTCTGGTGATGCAACGGACTGATGTTGCCTCGTCTGCCAGCATACCAGAGCCGGTCATGCATCAACTCCAGATCATCGTCACGGAGAGATCGCCTTAGACGCTCGCGCTCGGCGGCCAGATTGGAAGCGCTGACTCTGTTGCTGTCCTGGTCCGCGGTGAGCTGACATGCCCTCTCAAAGGGTGGCAGCAGGACGGCTAGCTTGGTAACCGTGGTCACCGGAGCACCTGTCTCTGCAGTATCCATTGAAGAGATTGTAAATGGAGTGGTAGAGGGGTGGATAACGGTCTGCGTGAGATATCTCCGCTTGACAATGTATACCTGCGTGCGTGAGCTGCCGCATGCGAGCAGCTGGGCGCAGCTGGTGGCGCAGCCTAATGCTACCTCGTCGTCTCAGGAGCGGCTGAGCTGCCCTTGCGCAGGACGAGGCATGCCAAGACAGAGCCACATTATCGGGGGGAGCGTAGAACGTACTCAAGGTCTTCTCTGTCGCGTCGGTTCTTCCTGTTACGGATCTTTGGCTGCACGACGAATCTGGCACGTCCGTTTTCATCAGGAAATGCCATAACTTCCAGGTCTTTATACCATAATGCCTCGTTCGATCCTCGGTGAGCCGAAGATTCTACAAGTTCTCCGGGCTGGAGACCAAGATAGTGAAGGATCAGGATTGCGAGAGTGAGTTGGATGCGCATACGTGGGTGCTGATACTCATACTCGTCGTAGACCCACAGATACCGCAAGATATCTTGAAAGACGGGCCCGTCGGCCAGAGGTTTCGGACGAGGCTTAGTAGAGAGACCTTCTTGGTGGCGCATCCTCTTCGCCAGCATCTGGAATAGCTTAGTTTTACCTTAGTTTCGCAGTGGGATCATGAACCTTACATTGTCCATGTCTTGTACTTCTTTGGTCGGGTAGTCATAGCCCGATTGCCGTTTCACTTCGCACCGGAATTCTGTCCAATATTTTTGAAGGGTTCTCAAACTGATCTTCTCGTTCAGACGACCCCTCTTGTTGCGGGCCTGATGAAGTAAGAAGGCCTCCACCATATTCAGGTTAGGAGGGTTCCTGAACGGCTGATCCGAATCTTCCACGGTGCACTTGCACTTCTGACGGAACCTCTTAGGTCTTAGCTTATGCGGTATCTTGTGTAGTAGCCCAGTGCGGGTGCATACCGTAACCACTCTTTCTTGTACCGCTCCATACGCTTTACATATGCTCTTCCAGCGATATGCTCGGCTGGCGGTCTGAACGAGCCATCCCGGTGAGCTAGATCGTAGATGTCGCTGTCAATGTCGCTGTCATCCGAGGATGCCATCTTACTCCGTGTAGCTGGCTGCGCGAAGTAATGGGAGCCGCTTCAGTCGCGACCAAGATTATCAGCAGTAGCAAAGGGCGAGCACGGAACAGTAGGCGGATTATATGATGCAACATACGTTGCATGCACGGCGCCGAGGACCTGCATCCGTGCGGCACGGGCGATCTGGTTGGTCTTGTTGCCTTGCGCGTGCCCACCAGTCAGACATCTGCTGGTGTTAGCGATGTGACGTATGCTTTTGGTCGAGGTCCAAAGACAGCCGTCCAACACGTGGAAGGTGGCTACAGCCTCCCAACAAGCGTTTCGTGCTTCGGGAAAGGCAGATCTGCATCTCGCGTCCATGCCGTGACCATGAGGGTTTGCCCGCGCATATCCTGACAGAGTATGAAGCAGGAGGCTCGCTGTGGGAACCATGGCCGGCGATGCTGCCAGCTGAAGCCCAAATAAAACGAGTTTCGGTACGCAGAAAGAGTGAAGTGGCGAGGGCAAGCTCGAGAGAGGGTCGGGTTTCCGCTTTCGGATTTTGGCTTTTGCGGGATTAGCCGGCGTGATCACCCGAGATGCTCGCGGACGCGCCGGTAATCCGTCCGCTCTCCTGTACTTAAGCTGCGAATCGGCGGACTAGTAGTACGGTCGGTGACGACGCGCGAATCCCCGCTACTGTATGTTTTTTGGCTTCTGGCCCGTAGCAAGAGAGGAAGGCGTTGTGGTTTGGATGCCTCCAGAAGATCTACTAGTAGATCTAGAGCGTAGTGAAAGAGGGTTCTGCCATGGTAAGGTATCGTTTCAGAGCAGCCAACATTTTGCCCGGACCGAATGAAGACAGCGCTCGAAGCGAGTGAGCAAGTATGAGGACGAGCCTCCAGCGGGCCGATGAGCAGTGCCAGCGGACCTTCACAGCTGTCACAGCCCAGCGTCTTGAACGACGAGCAATGCCGGTGGCAGAAACTTTCGTAGATCCATGGTAATAGCAACGAACAGCAATAATCGTACACCGATTCTTCCACCCCCCGCAGCTATACAACCAATATGCAAACGAGTGATCTCAACCCTCGCCATGCCAAAAAAAACCACATTCGTACCATCAAGCACTACAACCCCAAGGGGTTCTGACCCGTCTGAGCGTTCCCACCGATCCTCTCCCCACCCGCCTTCCCATTCTTGCGCTTGGCTTCGTCCTTCTTGTCATCCTCATCGTCCTCGTCGGTCTCCATACCCATAGCTTTCTTGGCATACTTCTTGACGGCGAGAATGGCTTCGCCGTTCGGGATGCCGATAGCACCAGTGACGTGGCCGATGGGACTCAGGCCTTTGTCGAGCACTTGCCCGACGACGTCGCCAGCGGGTGAGAGGAGACCTATAGACAGCTGGTCAGGAAGTGCGATGTTGCAGCAACTCCGCAATACCTGCTGCCGCTGCCGAACGTACCCTTATGGCCATCGAGCGGTCCGTCTGGAGCTATATCAGGCATTTGGAAGTTTTGGAGGAGTTTGTCCATCGGCAAGCAGCAGTCGACAGTACTATTGTTATAGCAGTGGCACGTTTTGACTTCGCTCTGAACGAGGCACACTACCGTTAGGGGAAGTATAAATGCCCATTCTTGCCCTCGCACGGTTAGCGGTACACAATAGAACGCGTGCTATGACGGAGCTTGTGGACTTGATCGACGTGTTTTACCGCGGGACGAAGCTGCCGGGCGTCTACCGATTCGATGGTGTTGCGGGCGCATGGTCATGCGGTACGGGTGTGTGCTCCTTTACAGCTTGCTTGGAGGGGACACACGGGTGTTGGCAACAGGGTAGCATGGCTGCATGGTTGACGTATACGTGAAAGATGAGAGGGTCGAGGGTCGACGGCTGTGTCGATGTCATCTCAGGATGTTCAGTTGGAATAGGACGGGACGGAATGTGCGGGTCTGCCCGCAGGTGGGCCTGGATGGTCCGCACGACCCGTAAGGAGGCAGGACAACGACGACCATGCTGAGATCGCACCCTTGAGATTTCAGCAAAGCCGGACCGTGGCAAGTGGCACTCGATGTATCGCGAGGAATAGCGGGATGGTCGTTATACTATCTAAGAGCCACCCACGCCTCCGCTACAGGTGTTCAGCGGCGCGTATCAAGCCGTGGGAGACGCAAGGAAATCCGAGAGTCCCACCTGCACCAACGCTGAACCACGATCCATCACGCCCATACATACACATCAACCACATCCCCAATCAAGGGCCCCTCAGCCCCAGCTGCCACACCAGCCGCCTCCCAGTCGCGGGTTTCAACGAGCGGACGACCTCGCTCCCGACAGCCCAGCTCACAGGCAGTTCATTTCTAGTGAATAGTGAGTGGCGAGTGGTGGAGTGGACTTGGCCCCATTATCGTGCAAAAGGTGTCCGATCCTCGCATGCGTGCATGCTGAGCGGGTAGGGTTCATGGTGATCTAGCCCCCAAGAGCACGCTTTGCCTCTTCACGCTTGTGCCCGCAGTGTCGATAATGCGTCGGGCGGACTTCATGGGCTTCTCTACACGACATATCAGCGTCAACCGCAGCCTTGTTTGACGTCTTTCTGTGTCATCAGGCACAGAGCAATAGGCCTTCGGAGTGTTCCGGAGGCTACGTACAAGTACTTCTCACCTCCGATCAGTGTAATTACAGTACATACCTAGGTGTGGCAGCGGACAACCCGGTGCTGCTTTCTTATTGGCCTGGTTGCTCGCACAAGACCCTGTAGGTTGATCGGACGTGCAGATATCCTGTGAGGAACTTTCTTGGGTGAGTACTAACGCACAGGCAACGTGCACTACTTCTCGATTAGCAGCCAATGAAAAACCTTCGTGGTTCAGACTTGGAACGGCTTTGATGAATGTAGAGTTTGACGTCTCGAAGCACAGCAATGAAGCTTGCCGGCTCATTCGAGCGAAGAATTGGATGCTTTAGTTATGCCACTTCTATAGCAAGTCTGAATGCAGCTCTTTCAGCAACACAGCACCAGCTCACCTTACTCTCACACGAGCCAGTCCGTTTTTTTCAACGTACTCACGCCAGTTACCGCCCGCCTGCCCGAAAAGCACACCCCCTCAAGTCCACTTCTGCACCACCACCCCTCCCCTCTTGAAATCCGCCATCTCGCCCAGCACCTGCGCCTTGTCGCTGAGCTCCTTACTCGGGAAAGTCGTCATGAGCGAGTACGAGCGCTGCGCCGACGCGGCCGAGGCGCGGTTCACGAAGTCGTAGACGTCGCCGATCGTGTGCGTGGTGTTGAAGCGGCTACGCAGTTGCGTGCCGTCGCCGAGGCGGATCTCGAGTTGCACGGTCGGCGTTGCTTGATCGACTGGCATCTCGGTGGAAGAACTCGCGGAGCTCGATGGGGCTGCTGCGGCCGCTGGAGCTGGTTGACGCGTGGTAGTGGAAGATGATGATGAGGCGGCCGGCGACGGGCCCGGAGTCGGTGAGCCGAGGCGTTGACCCGACCCGCCAAAGGGCTTGTACTGCGACTTGGGCTTGACGTAGTTCTCCTCCTTGTGCGGTGCGAGATTCAGGTCGACCTCCTGATCCGGCAGCACGTTGAGCAAGCTCAGCGGCGCCCGCCCCTGGTTGATCTGCGCCAGCATGTCCGCGTTCGCCGGATCATCGAAGCGATAGAGTGGGCCGTCGTCAATGCTCACGCCGTCCGCCCAGAGATGCAACGTTCTCTCCACCCGCGGCAGGCTCTGTCGACCTGGCGTGGCAGCTGCCGGCTCTCCGATGACACGACTCGGCGCATCGTCACCTCCCAGTGTCTGCGCGGGTCCTCTGAAGTTCGCGTTGCCCGCCGGCGCCGCCTCCTCATCCCCACCGGGCCGAGACCGGTTCTGGCGTGCCTGATTCATGATGTTCTTGAAGTGATCCATCGGTCCGCCCTGTTTACTCGGATCCTGCACAGCCAGCCCGCTCTTCTCCCCACCTGCAAACAAGTCTCGAGGCTTGTCGTCGTCGTCGTCGTCGTCTTCGTCGCCGTCTTGGCCACGCTGTAGATCTTGCAGGGTCATCTGCTTCGGCCGCTGACCCGGGGGTCTCCGCGCCGGCTGCGAACCTTGCGCCTGCTGTGGTTGCGATTGCTCTTGCTCAGATTGCTCTTGTGGCTGCCCCATTGTCTCCATCAGCTCGTCGTCGCCGCCGCCGGTATTTGCATCGTTCGCGGCGAAGTAGAGGTCCGCCGCTTCCTCCACATCCCAATTTGTAGACTCGAGCGCGGCTTGTGCCTACTGCGTGTCAGTGGCCCATGAAACTGCTTAGCACGGGAAGGTAGTATGTGTGCTTACAACACTGGGACTCGCGTCAGTGAGCTCGCTGAACTCGGCGATCTTGCCCTGCTTTTCGGCGTCCATCTTGTACCCAACGCTGTAGGTGGTAGAGACTCGATCGGTGAGATGAGTCCGGTCGCTGGTCTGCCGGGGTCGGTGGTGCTTCTGTTGAAATGTGGTTCAGAAGCTGAGTGTTGTGCAAGGTGATTGATGGTTGTATTGAGCTGCTCAGAAAGTCAACCAGGCACAAAGCAACGTCACAAGCTCGATGAGGCTTGGCCAATCACTCGCCGCAGACTCTCGGGAGAGCATGTGCCTCCCTTCACTTCCGTTTGACTGACGCCTTATACCTTCCACCTGCCCTCAACACGAAGAGAGTGCGAGACCCTTAGGAGCTGCGCCTCGAGCGCTCTACTCATCACCCTCTCATCGCCGACTGAGAACAACACACAATGGCTTCACGCGACCTCTCGGAATCGCAAACAACCTTCCCCTCCGACAGCGAGAACTACGACGCGAACCATTCAAACCAGGACTCCTCCGATGAACTCCCTTCGACGTCCTCGAGCCCTATGATACTATACTCGCCGCCTACTGTTTGGTCCGTCCTCAGAGGAGCGGCGATCAACCTGCTGTTACCGTTTGTCAATGGGTTGATGCTAGGGTTTGGGGAGTTGTTCGCCAATGAGGCGGCGTTTAGACTGGGATGGAGCGGCACCAAGGTGAGTTGAATGGATGTTCAGGGAGGCGAAGTGAAGCTTGGCGATACATAGGCTGTTCAGCTTGCATTGGCTCGGAGACAGACGCTGAGTGAGCAGCATGCTGATTCTGCTGTTCGGCAGATTTTCCCGTTACATCGAAACGCAAGATCCATCGGGCCAGGGGTGGAAGTCAGAGAGGACCCGATCGAGCGCAGACGAAGGGACGGAGAGGAACTGGACATGTATACATCGCTAGAGTAAGCTCTACGAAGCTCCGTGGACAACGGCGTCCTTCGCAGCGGAGTTTGCTGTTGTATGTGTATACCTAGAAGAAAGGCGTGGTCTCCTACCGGCGTAGAGCATGAGCTTAGCGCGGCATTGGGTAAGGCATATGGATGGCGGAGATGTTTCCGGTACAATAGTCTCTGCCCATAACAACCATAAGTACGAGAGCAAAGACAGGCGTTCTTTCACCACTCTCAGCATTGTGTACCTCCGCTGCTAACAGTGTTTAATATACGGTACACATAATACGTGTTGTAGATACATGTATATTTGTCTACCATCTCACGCTAGCGTACCGAGGCCCTGATCTCGAAAAGTTTCCCGGGAGTGCTGTACTGTTCCATCGCAACGATGATGCCCAGTAGAGGCATGCAGCTGGCGCGTGGCCACGCACCTCGCGTATATCAGCTACAGTGCCGCAATGTATGCTGCTGCGTCGAATGAGTACACCATTGCCCTTGCTGACCCGCGACCTTTAGCTTTCATCCGCATCCCGGCATACCTCGCGAATACCTCATCGAATACAGCCTACGTCCACCTTGCTACGACCTTCCCAGTGGAAAGAGCGCTCTCTCCTAGCTATCCCGGCCATCACATCCATACGGCATGCCTCCACCGCACCTCCGCCCCCTCCGGCGCAAGCGGCCACCGCAGCACCACCTCCGCCAGTCGCCGAAAGCATACCCACCACCGACATCAGCAGCATAACCCTCGACGACCTCGACCTCTCCGCCTACGATATCTCCCAAATCCCCGAAAAGATCGGCTACCTTCACGAGATCGGCCTGAACTGGTGGTGGGGCCCGACCAGCTCCCTCGAATGGCTGCTCGAGCACATCCACATCTACTCCGGCATGCCCTGGTGGGGCAGCATCGCCGCCACCGCCTTCGTCGTCCGCGTTGCCCTCTTCCCCCTCTACCTCCGTGCCTCGGACAACATGGCGCGCAGCTCGGCCCTCGTCAGCGTCACGCAGCCCATCACGCAGCAGATGCAGGAGGCGCAGCGGAACGGGGACACGCAGCGCGTGGCGATGCACTGGGCGCAGCTCATGGCGGTGCGGAAGCGGGCGGGCCTGAAGTTCCTCGCCCCCGTGACGCCCATGGTCCTGCAGGGTGTGCTGGGCTTCTGCGGGTTCAAGCTCATCCGCGCCATGTGCGCGTTGCCTGTGCCGGCCTTCAGGGACGGCGGGTTCCTCTGGCTCAGCGATCTTACCGTCCCGGACCCTTACGGTATCATGCCTCTGGCCATGGCGGGCGCGATCCACCTTCTCGTGCGCCTGGGAGGCGAGTCCGGCGCAGCAAATAACCAGACCATGTCGCCAGCGATCCAAAGCTTCATGCTCTACGGCATGCCCGGCTTCGTCATGCTCATCATGGCCTGGCAGCCAGGCGCGCTTTGTGTCTGGTTCACCGCCTCCGGTGGCCTAGGCATGATCCAGGCGGTCGCGCTCCAACGGCCGGCACTTAGGGAATACTTCGGCTTGGCACCATTGTACAAGCCGACGAAAGAAGAAGCAGGGGCCAGCCCCTTGAGAGCACTGATAGACGCCTCGTACCCGAAGAGGCCGGACTCCGCAATCGACATCGGCGGTGGCAAAGGAGGCAAGAATACCGGGTACATGCAACCTCAATGGCAGGCTCCGAACATCAACACCCACGGCTCGACGAGAGCAGGACAAGTCCTAGACGTCAAGGGTACATCGAGCGCAGCACTCGAATCCTCCTCCTCATCCTCATCCTTTGCCGGGACCCCCGAGCCGCCCAAATCATCCGGCGGCGTCTCGGGCTTCATGGCCGACCTCAGGGATCGCGCGCGGTACGCGGCGCAAACGTCACGGGAGAAGAAGGAGAAGCTGGCGAAGAAGCGGGCGGCGGAGGCTTATGAGAAGAGGGCGAGGGAGAAGGGCACAGGGCGTCGGCGGTGAAGGGGTTTCCTTGGGCTTGTAATTGTTACTTTTACTCAAGGCATAGAGGCGTACCCACGGGGCATAGGAAGCGCGTGTGTGTGTGTGTGTGAAAGGCATGGTGGACGTGGAGTGGCGGAGTTAACGGCAGTGTATAGTATGTAGAGCTCCGCTTCAGTTCATGTACGATGAATGCACTTGCGATGGAACCGTGGAGCTTCTCTCTTGTCAGGTCACTATAGCATGTACATTGGGAGCTGAGTATATGTACATCCATTTTGCCAATGAACTCCACGCTATGCAGTATTTGTTTTACATATCAAGAACGCTCTGAACGGTCCGATGTATATGATACTGAACGGTTAGGCACGCGTGCTACGCCTTCTTCTCCTTCTCCGCGAAGTCAGAGGCCTGCATATTCCGCGTCATGGACGGTAGCTTAACCTGCAAACAAAAACACACTGTCAGCACCTCCGGCCCACAGTGCCAACACGTATAGTAATAAAAAACTCACCACCAACCCATCCAACTCCCTCCCCATCACCACCTGACAGCCCAGCCGACTCGTCTCCGTCAATCCAAACGCCAAATCCAACATATCGTTCTCATCATCGCTCGGCTCCTCCATCTTCTCATACATCCCCTCATCCTGCACGATCACGTGGCAGGTACTGCAGGCACAGGAGCCGCCGCAGGCGCCCTCCATCTCGAGGTCGTGGGCTTGGGCGATGTCGAGGAGGTTGTCGCCGTCGCCGACGGTGAAGGTGTGGGGGTGGGCGTCTTTGTCGATGATGGTTATGTGGCGTTCTTGGCCCGGGGCGGGGGGGTGGAGGTCGCCGTGGTGGGTGGGGGGTGTCGATGTGAAGGGGCGGTGGGAGGGGGTGGAGAGGGTTGGCCAGGGAGTCGTATGGGGATGTTGGGCGCGAGTAATTCTGGGGAGCGGTGGATTTCGAAGACCCATGACTCCAGTGCTAGGTATGCTATGGCTACGTCGTGCATGGCTGCCGATATGTCGTCTATGCCGGTATATCTGATCGCGGACTCGGGAGGCTTCGTCTCGTGCTGCCGTTCGCCAGCACAATGCTGACGTGATTGAGCGCATACATTGCCTTTGCGCCATGGTATAACCGTCGTCTACCAGCTGATCCAATCGCCGGTATGAAGCGAGCGAAAAGCAGTATCTCGTATATGTGAATGTAAAGAATTCCGGCGATGCGATGACGGAGGTCGGAGGTGAAGCTTGAGCCGCCGTTCACGAGCCAGCAAGCTTTCGAGCATGTGAATACATGTAGAGGAACAATACCATCGACACACTTCAGAAGGGACCAACAATACCGCCAGGATAGCCCGAGACGATGGACAAGCAGTCAGGCTTCCCCATCAGCACCTCCCGCGAACCCAACCCTCTCCGCCCCTACAGCGCCTACTACCGCGAGCCTAACATCTGCCCACCCCCCTCAGCATCACTCCCGCAACCGGCGCATATAGGGCGGCCTACTG
Source organism: Friedmanniomyces simplex (assembly GCA_005059865.1). NCBI lineage: Eukaryota > Fungi > Ascomycota > Dothideomycetes > Mycosphaerellales > Teratosphaeriaceae > Friedmanniomyces > Friedmanniomyces simplex. The sequence continues at coordinate 83,884 of NAJQ01000006.1, forward strand.
CTGGGTCTGCGGCGTCGATATCAAGCACAGCTCGCGATCTGCTGCCGGAGATCGACATCGACCTAAAGACATCGGCGGGCGAAGCATGGCAGAATACGCGGAGTCTGTTTGATACTCTACTCTACCGGTATACTAGCGTGCTGTTGGCGCAGCCTTTTGACGTAGCCAAGATTGTGCTGCAAGTCTCCTTGCCATCGTCTTCGTCGCCGGCAGAAAGTACGCCGCAGCGGAGGAGAGCGGACCCGCGGCGGCAGGGTTACGGCGATGGGCGGGGCAGCAGTAGGGGCAGGGGGCATGAAGCGAGTTATGAGGACGACGCTGAGCTGAGTGACGAGACGGAAGAGAACGACGACATCCCCGACTACTTCTCGTCAACGGCACCCCGAAGTCGATCGCCTCGGAAGCGGCGACGAACGCCTCCCAGCGAGGAGCTGTCCCCTACACCTACACCTCGAAACAGGAGAGAACCAGAGAACCCGGAGCTGGAATATAAGCTCCGGCTGAAACGACCAGACAGTGTCACGCACGCCATCTCCGCCCTTTACACCACCTCCGGCGCCGTGGGACTCTGGCGAGGCACGAACTGTACATTCCTTTACTCAGCCCTCCTACGAACCACCGACGCCTTCCTCCGCAGCCTCCTCCTCGCCATTCTCGGCCTACCCGAGATCACAGGGCCCGACCAAAGCGGTCTAGGCACCGCCTTAGGAGTACCCGGCAGCATGGGCTTCAGCGGCCTAGACCTAAGCGACAGCCCCAACCCCCTCGGCAGTCTCATAGTCGTCGGCCTCTCAAGCTGTATTACCGGCCTCCTCCTAGCGCCCCTCGACCTCATCCGCACACGACTAATAGTAACCCCGCTCTCGCACTCCCCGCGGGGTCTCGTCCAAAACCTCCGCCATCTGCCCTCCCTCCTCGCCCCCTCGACCCTCTGGCTCCCGACCGCTCTCGCGCATACCATCCCGCAACTGTTCTCCGCGTTTTGTCCTTTACTTCTACGGCGGCAACTGAAACTCACGCCCGAATCGGCTCCGAGTCTCTGGTCTCTAGCAGCTTTCGCCACTTGTCTTACGGACCTCTGTCTCCGCCTTCCGCTCGAGACTATCGTCCGTCGGGCGCAGGTCTCGAGCTTACGGGCTAAACAGCCGGAGCTGCCTATGATTGTCGAGCCGGCGCCTTATCTCGGGGTGGCGGGGACGGTGTACAGTATCTTGTACTCCGAGGGCGAGAGACGGACGAAAGACCTCAAGACCGGCATGGTGAGGATCCGCAGGGGTCAAGGCCCGACCGGACTTGTGAGGGGGTGGAAAGTGGGATTCTGGGGATTGGTGGGGGTTTGGGGTGCGGGGGCGTTGGGTCCTGGGGAGGGCAAGGGTAGGGGTGAGTTCTAGTGATCTTCGTGTCACGTTACGGGTTTGTGGGTCCTTCTGTATTTCCGAGGCTGGGGGAGAGAGCGAGCGACGGCGACGGCGTTGGGGTTGTGATGCTACTCTGCTCTGTACATTAGGCATTAAGCGAAGACATTCCCGAAGCACCGCGCTCGGCCATTCTTTCTGAGGCTTAATGCCGCCATCACGAGTCAGCTCTCCCTCCTCACAGAACTCAAGCCTTCCATTTCCCACCCACCGGCCAGAACCACTTACACCAGCCACCACGCCACCATCTCCGATTACCACGGGCCCGCACCACCGCCCCATCATCCCGATCGGGGCCAATGGATCCCCATCCCCTTTCGCTGATCGCTCCGCGGCGGATAACCGGTATCATTTCGGAATCATGTGGAGGTAGAAGAGGGCGATGGTGATCGTAATGGTGATGGTGATGGTGTGTTCGTGAAGAACGGAGGGACGGGCGGATGCGTGCCCTGGTAGAGGGACTGGAAAGCGATAGTTACGGCGCGCAGCGCGAGCGCGGTTATGGAGGGTTTGCTCCAGGCAGCGTCGTCGTCGTCGTCGTCATTGTCGCTGGTCCAGCTGCCTCCGAGGCCATTAGGTGCCGGACCGAGTGGTTGGGGAGACATTGTCGGGTCCGTTGTGGATGGGATGCCTGCCGGCTGGCTGGGATTCTTGAGGCAGCGAGTTGTAGGTCTATACTGGCTCAGTGTTGATGATGCGTGATCGAGGCCGGCTCGATGGTAATGAATGTTGACTGTGCAGGGCGCTGATGGGAAGATAGTCGCTAGCTTTCGAGCTCGCCAAAGGTCTGTGTCGAGGAAGGCTTCTAGGGACAAAGGCTTGTCACTCAAGGTTTCACACTACCTAGTTGTCTCCCTTGGATGTTGGCGCCGTCTCACGTGAGTCACCCAGTAGCTGCGTTGCAACTCCGAACGAGACAAGGTGTACTCACCCTCGGTCATCATTGATATTGCGGCGTTTTGTTCGCAAGAGACAATCTCCGCGCGGGCTGGTATGAATCAGTCGAATAGCGGGTACGACAAGACGAGGGCCCAAGGGATTTGCTGTGCGCAAACTTCGAGATAAACAAGAGGTCTATCGGATGCGGTAATGGGGAGCCTACATAGCGGTCATTATATCCATCTCACGACTAACAGCCGAGAAGCGTCACCCAACGCCAATGCTCAAATGCCGTTAACCACCAACACTCATGCAGTCGTTAATGAAGCCCGTCAAGACCAGAACCAGCCGCGTCCCTTCTTGTTCTCTGCTTCAGCCCCGTTCGCTTCCATTCCCTGCTGATGAGAAGTCGGGGATTCCTGGTACGTATGCACCTTCTCCTCGCTCTCCTCCCTCCCATCCGCAAATCTCTGCTTCAACACCACCTTCGTCGTCACCGTCCCGTCAGGCAAGCGAGTCGTTTGAGTGGTAGTCAATGACGAAAGCACATCGACCTTCGGTTTGACCTCATCAGCACCGCCCTTCGCCACCGCTACAGGCGCAGCAGTAGCAGCCGCAGCAGCAGCAGGCGACCCCACCATGACCTTATTCCCCGACCCCAACCCCAGCGCCTCCTGCTGCTGCTCGAGCCCCTCAACCAAATCCCTCATGGCATTCGTGGGATAGACAAGCAGCTCCCTCGCCTCCACACCAGCGTTGACCTGCATCCCCCGCCGTACCAGCTCCCTCCTCTCGCGCTTCTCCTCCACCGACAGACCCTCCGCCTTGTTTCCATCTCCAGCGTTGACAGGACGACAGAGCTCCTGCCGCGCGAAAGCGGTATGCGGCAGATCACTCCGTATAAGCGCCTCGCTGAGCGCTGCCCTATGACTCGACAACGATGTCTCGTAAACGAGGTTCCGTCGATATATCAGCAGCAAATCAGCCACGGAGCCGTAGGCTTTGTGCCAGTTGGTGAAGCACTGGGTCGCGGATTCGAGGTCGCCGTCGTGGAGGGCCCAGGCTAGAGTATCTTTGGCGTCGAAGAGGTCGATGGCGCTAAGTCCAGTGGGCTGCCATCCAAGACGCTCTTCGTACGATGGGGGTTGCGGCGGTGGACACGTTGCCAGCCCTGATTTCTCGTTGCGCGGGCGCGAGCCCGCCAGCTCCTTCTTTAGTGCCTCGTCGATGGCTTGCAGGTGTTCGTAATAAGCCTGCTCCGTGGTGCTCTCGGAATCGTCGGAATCGTCGGGAAACAGGCGGTCCTTCGTCATGCCAGCTTGTTCCTGCTCCCGCTGATGATCACGGATGCGCTTTTGGTTCCGCTGCTCAAAAAGCTCGAGCTGCGACGGACGATCCTGGAGCGTATCGTTGCGAGCTGTTGACATTGCTGATCGCGCTGTAGCGTCGGAGTGCCCATCCGCTCGCAACTTGAAGTACTCCCATTGCGACGTCTCATCAAACGCAGGTAGGTCAGAAGTGTAAGCGTTAACACCGCTGCTGGCCAATGTCTGTGGAGCGGGTGTGGCGATCTCGTCGATCAGCTGGCTAAAGTCGTTCATGCGGAAAATACTCTTCGCTTGCTCCTCCAAAAGCTCGTCTGTCAGGGGGAGCCTCCTAGTCCTGGACGAGTTATACCACAAAGGAAGCTGTGGTGGTAAGAAGCCGCGGCATTGCAAACTAAGCATCCAGTCAAGACCGGGACCAGTACGAGTTGATTGAGGATTGCCGCCCGGGCACCGCTGGCCAATTCGCTCGCGCGAGTTCATCGGCTTATCCAAGGCTGCAGCTAAGAGGTCCTCGAAAGCTTCTCGCCAGCTGCCACCCGGTTTCTGTAGTCCGTCGAGTCGCTCTAGGCTGACGGGCGAGTACGGGCTGCGCTTGAACCAGTCGATACTGAGCCACCTGTGACTCGAAAAGTCGGAGCGGAAGATGACGGTGGAGGGCGCGTTGCAGCCGCCATCCTGCTGGTAGTAACAGGCCCCTCCCGGAGATAACATGGGACTCGCAAAGACGTCCAGACTGCCGAGATTGTCGTCCGTGTAGAGTGCCTCAATCTTCTCAGCAGGTATGTGGGCGTTTCTGTCTCGTGCCTCCTTCAGCAGGAGCAACGCCGCATCCACCGCATCCTGTCTATCCGCAGGGCTCGACCGGTCGCGGAGTAGCTGACAATGATCGGGCGACTCCTCCAGCCCCGTCCAACGCCGCCAGATATCGAGCTCCTCCTGCTTCCTCCGCCCCCGCTCTTCCTGCATCCCGGCGCGGAGCTCGGCGATGTTGTCTGGGAACTGGCGGAAGCTGTCCGCTAAATTGCCCAGGTTGGTGTCGATGAACCTTTTGAAGGACAGGAAGACGTTGTCGCCGCCTGACGACGGCTTTATCTCGCTTTCGGTGGGCTGTTGCTGGAAGCGCCTGCTCTCTTCGTGCAGCTCGCGTATGAACCTGTCGTGACCGGCCTGCATCTGTTGGAAGATGGTGCCCGGAAAGCCGTTGCTCTCCTCGTCCTGGTCGTTGCCGCCCATCCTGTTGACGATGTAGAGTGAGTGTTGTTTCAGAGAGCGGGCTGTTAGAGTCGAGGGTGGTCGAGGTTCGAGGTTACAGGATGCGGAGATAGCGGGGAAGTGATTGGTGGAGGTCGGAGCTTCGGGAAAGCCGCCCCCACGCGGTGCGGCACATCCCGAGTTACTTCGAAGTTCGAACCTCGATCTTTCGGAGCAATTGCAGTGATGACAACGACAACAACAACATGAACATGAACATGAACACCGCAGGGCCACATGTACTGGCGACCCAGGTCACTCACAGCGCACCTGATACAACAGATGAGCTGAAAGCTAATACGCTGCTCGTTTCGGTTCTCTCGCGACTGCGAAGTAGAGGAGCCGTATGCTCGCAGAGCAGAGTAATCGAACATTATGTTATTGTCTGATGGATGACCGCAGAGGCCCCACCTACACCTGGAATCGACGTTGCGGTGCGCTTGAACACTCAATGGCATGAACGGCAGCCTGCGTTTCCGGAAAGGAAACAAAGAGCAACGACGAATACGGCTAGGTAGTAGGCCGCTCTTTGTTCTTCCATACCCACACGTAGAAAGTACCGTACAGGAACACGGGAGCTTACATCCAGGTCCTGCCCAAACGGCGCCCATACCTATCAACCATGTCCGAACTCCACTTCACCTCGCCCGATGGCGTCTCTCTCAACCTCCGCCTCCCCGAACAGCCCACAGACACAGTCCCCGACTACCGCTCCAGCGTCTCCCCCCACAAACCCACCTACCAGCACACCGAGCGCGCATACTCCCTGCCCTTGCCAGCCGTGCCTTCCCCCACAACTCGACCCTTCGGCAACCCAACCCCAGTCGGCCTCGGCGGCTTCCTCCTCGCCAACACGCCGGCGACCATCACGCTCCTCGGCTGGCGTGACGCCGGCGGACCCAACGGAAACGAAAGCGCCGCCATCGGCACCTTCTTCTACCTAGGCTGCTTACTCGAGATCCTCTGCGGAATCGGCGAGTGGATCAACGGCGAGACGTTCAATGCCGCTGTCTTTCTGATTCTAGGCGGGTACTTCGGCGCTTCGGGAGCAGTACTAGTGCCCTTCTACAACGCTCTCAATGGTTACGGGACGACCGGTGCGACGACGACGACGACGACGACGACGACGGCAGCTGCAGAGACGGCGTACCACGATTCGTACGCGATATTCCTCATCTTCATGGGCGTGCTGCTCCTCTTTTTCACGATCGCGTCCGTGCGGCTGGATATCTGCCACGTGGTCCTCTTCGCCTGCTTTACAGTCTGCTTTCCGTGTCTGGCGACGTCGTACTTTTACATGGCGGATGGGAATGATGCGAGTGCGCGCACGTTCCGCATCTGGGGTGGTATCTTCTCGTTGGCTGGTAGTGTGATATTGTGGTATTTGGTAGGTGATGAATTTGGAAAGGCAGAGTCGCCTTGCATGGAGCTTCGGATCTTTTGCGCTGACACTTGGCACTACAGTTCTTGGGATCCTTACTTGAGTCCGTTGATTTCCCGTATTTGCTTCCGGTGGGGGACCTAAGCAAGTACGTCAAAGGCAGGACGGAATACCTGGGCAGGCGGCGACACAAGACTTCGATGTCCTGCGGTCTGTAGCACGTCCAATATGAATGGCTCCCTTTCTAGCTGGTACATTTGGCGATTGTATCAATGGGGGAAGCACCCGACCGGGTTGGCAATTCATACCACAGGTCGGAAGGCTCGCTTTCTGTTGAGAGGCGCCCCGTGTACGGTCGTATGGTCAAGGGAGGTTTCCAGTTTGCGTTCTCAGGCGCAGGAAGCTCGACATCAATTTGCTTAAGTGTTTACACCGGGCTCCAGCTATGTGGCCACGGTCTCCACCCAGCTTTTGCGTCTCCACGGCAGACTCACATGAAGCACTTAATACAGTTGCTCAGGAGGCATCCGTTCGCTGCGGCTTGGCGACCGCATTATCGTTTTGAGGCTCGAATAGATCAGCTGAGAACCTCACCACGGTTCAAGCCTGCGGAGACATAAGGTCAAACATCTATGCAAGAGGCGTACCACCTTGCCCATCGGACTTCCGCGGTATCCTACAGCTTCGCCTGACTGAATCTCTTCTGCACAAGCTCGACCAACTCCAGTCCGCCATTCTTAAGATCGTAATGTCGTCCCCGATTCCACCCCATCCACTGCGATAGTACGTCTTCGCCGTCGTGCCCGGGTCTCAAGCCTTTGCTCTCCCAGCCGTTGCCTTCGATGCCAATACCCTGACCCTCGGCAGCCGGACGACCCTCAGCTTCCCCATCAGCCAAGGCGAGACCCGGTGAGTTCCGGAGAGTTACGATGGGTCGCTGATCGAAACCACTGCTCTCGAGGTCGCCTTGGGTGAGCACGGGTGTACAGCAAGCGTCCGTGCCATCGAAGATCGCCTCCCACTCCGACCGAGTCCGCTCCTAAACTTCTGGGTATACAAGAACCGCTGATGCAACCACGTCCCCTTGTCCAATCGATTCCCATCAATCTCCGCCTCGCTGATGCCCAGACCTTCAAGCAGCGCAGCGAAGAACTGCGGCTCGAGAGCCCCAACAGCCATGAACTTCCCGTCTTTCGTCTCGTAAGTATCGTAGTACGGACACCCGCCATCCAACATATTCGTGCCCCTCTCAGCAGCCCACGTGGGCGTCTTGGCAGCGAAGCGGGGCATAGAAGCCATGAACGCGGATCCGTCGACCATATTGGCTTCTACGACCTGGCCCAGGCCCGTCCGTTCCCGCTGGACGAGAGCGAGAAGGATACCCATGAAGCATACTGCTCCTCCTCCCGCGAAGTCGCCGATCAAATTACCCGGAGCGTAAGGTTTCTCGCCTTTGCGACCTAGCATGGAGAGTACGCCAGAGACGGCGATATAATTGATGTCGTGCCCGGCCATGTCCTTGTACTTTCCGTCGCGCCGGAAACCCGTCATACGTGCTACGATCACGCGAGGGTTGAGGGATAGGAGCACGGTCGTGGGGTCCAGGCCCATCTTCTCCAGTACACCGGGACGGAAAGGGTCGATGACTATGTCGACGTTCGATACCAGCTTCTTGATCAGAGCAACGCCGTCGGCGGTCTTGGTGTTGACGGTGATGCTTGTCTTCCGCCGGGTGAGCTGGTCGGCGGTCGGCGGGGGTGGGGTAGCAGTATGGGCGGCGGGGTGGGCGCGGTCGACGCGGAGGACTGTTGCGCCGTAGTCTGCTAGGAGCATGCCGGCGAAGGGGCCTGTAGGCTGTTAGTTCGCATGTATATGACTTGAGTTGGGAGCTCTGTGGTACCCGGTGCCAGCCCAGCGAACTCCAGGACGCGCATGCCCTGCAAGGGCGGTGATTGTACCATCTTGTCAAGGTCGCCTATGAAGTAGTATCGTGATGGCAAGGCTGCCATACAATGGAGTGTGGACTACATGCTGGATGTACTCGTGGTGGAGAGCAGGCGGAGGAAGAGGAGGAGCTGACCCGGTTGACGATAGCCGCGGCAATATTCTCTCTCTGCCAAGGCTTCCTGGACTTCACACCTTGGTGTCAAGCGTAGGCAGCAGAGCACGAATCGTGTCTACAGCAGCCGTAAATTGAACGCAAGTAAGTCACTCTTCGATATCTCGTTGTTCTCCCTGTCCTATAACATCCAACATGTCCAATCTACTTCATGACGATACACCCACTCCAGCAAGCATCCCCATCGTGACTCGAGGTAACGCCTTCTGGCGCAATGGCGAACGCTTCTTCGTCAAAGGCATCACCTACAACCCTCAGAACTCAAACCGGGCAGGGGGAGACCGTAGAGCCCCGGTGGACGCCCTATCGGAAGACCACCTCCCCGAGTTAGAGAAAGACATGGCCTTCGTACGCGACCTGGGCCTCAACAGCATCTCCCTCTACTACCACGATCCCTCCAAGAACCACTCGCGAGCGATGAAACACCTAGAAGCCAAGGGCATCTACGTCACAATCCCCCTCTTCAGCAACCTCAAAGCCCTCCTAGCCAAGCCAAAGAACGCAAGCAGCTTCAAACCCAACTCCGACACCTGGCCCATGTACGATCTCCAGCTCATCAAAGACGCCTTTCACCTCGTCCGCGAACTGTCTCAATACTCCAACGTCCTCGGCTTCGTCGTCACCGGCCACATCATCAACCGGCGGCACGCCACCAAAATGGCCGAGGTCCTCCGCGCCTGCATCCGCGACACCAAAGCTTTCCTCCACTTCCTCCAACGAAATCGCCACATCCCCGTCGGCGTCTCCGCGTGCGATGTGCGAGAATTCGTGATCCCGCAACTCCGCTACTTCTCCGCCGGCGCTCCTTCCGAACGAGCAGACTTCTTCGCTAACAAATGCTACTCCTGGGCCGGTCCGTCCTCTTTCCAGATCTCCGGCTGGCGGAACATGGTCGAGGCTATAGCGCAGACGACGAGGATGCCGATGTTGATGGCGGAGTATGGGACGAATATCCGCATACCGCGGGTATGGGACGAGGTGTTGTGTTTGTACAGTCCGGATATGACATCCGTCTATACCGGTGGATTTGTGTATACACTCTTGGAGAGCGGGAACTCGTACGGTGTTGTGAAGGTAAACGAGGGAGGGGAGAGAGTGCAGGGGAAGGACTATGCGAACCTCAAGGAGAGCTTCTTGAAAGTGAATGCTCGATCGGCGGAGGAGGTTGCCTCGGGGGATGTGAAGCCTTACGAGCATTGGGAGGGCGAGTTCCCGCCGTGCGACACGACGTGGGAGGCTACGCCAGACATCCCGCCGTTTCCGGGCGGTTGGGAGGAGGTGGTACGTGAGGTGCTGGCTGAATCGGCGTCGCCTGACGTGTGAGAAGTGCTCATAGTCGTTCCATACGTGGACGGGATCTCCGACGTACCGTATCGCGAAATGGACCAGTATATACTTCCATTGAGCTGTAGGCGATAAATGCGCCGGAGAATGGGTACCAACGTGGCGTAGAAGTAGACAACATCCCCGGCATGCTGAATCGTGAAATGGAGGCATCTCAGCGGGTAACGCACCGTGCAGCATGAGTGTCGCGCGCGAGAGGGACGGGTAGCGGACGAGCCGTCGACGGCATCCCCGGCGCACCAAGTCATGAGGAGGCACGGTATAGGTGCACAGTATGCTGTCGAAATGTCTGTCGTGCGAGAGGTGCTCATGAGCGACTCATCGCAACCATCATCCCCGGCGTACCGAATCATAATGAGCAACGATATAGGACGATATTATACCGTGCAGAATCACAGTATGCGAGAGGCGTGCACAACCGACCTGTCACATCCATGGTCTCCGACACACCGCTTCACGAAAAAGGAACAGTAAAGGCAGACGAGCAAACCTCAAACTTCGCGCGTCGTCGGCGAGCTACCCGCAAAGCTCAAACTACCAATCCGCTGCGCAATCGCGTCCCCGACATAATCCACCGCCCCCTTCGGGGACCGCAGGCTGATGCCCTGGCCCTGCGACGCCAGCACGCCGAACAACTTGATCCCCGTCCCCGTCCACACCCCATTGAGGCCGCGATGCGCGGCGACGTCCGAGCTGTAGACGAGCCCCCAGAGGAGGCCGAGGTACCAGCCGAGGGAGAGGGAGGTCCATTGGAAGGCTTGCACTGTCCCCGCGGGGTAGTTAGCGAGACGCGTAGCGCGGTACGGGAGCGCGAGGGCGGTGTTACCTATGGGAGAGGCCGTCACTTCGTCGGCGTGTTTGGGGGTGGGGGCGGGCACGGCGGCGGCGTCCCGCGACCGGAAGTGTTCATTTTCGATTGTTTTGAGGATGGTGTGGAGGGGGAGGTGTGGTAGCCAGGTCTCGAGCTGCGGTAGAGAGCGTCAGTATCATGAAGTCTCTGCGTGATGGCGTGGAGATATATGTGCGAAGACTCACCCACTCAGGCGTCGGTCGGAACTGTTGCGAGGAGTTGTTTGATAAGCTGGCTTGCGGTGTGATGAGGGCTGGTAAGCTGCTGGTGGATGTGTTGCGTGAAGTCGAGCGTGAAAAAGACCCTTGGCCAACTGGCTGCTTTCCGCGCGCCTTCTCCGACATACTCCGCGATTGTAGCGGCACAGCTTCATCAACAACACTCGTCGAAGCACTCAACGGTGCTGTGAAACTCGTGCTGCCCGTCATGCCATCCGCATCTGCACTTTCATCATCCTCATCGTCACCGATGGAAAAGGTATCGTGCTCAGGTACGTTTCCAAGCTGAGGCGAGCGCGCAGATACTGGACTGCGTACGCTGTCGATCGAGCCGTTACGCACCGGACTGCGCACTCCGGATGCAGCGCCAGACTCACCCCGGTCTTTGCGTTCCTGCGCCTGCCGATCAAGCTCGGCGATAGCACCTTCGACCGTAAAGTCACGGAGCGCGCTGAAGCGTTTCCGACACCGGAAGACGACCTCGACGAAGCGACGGTTGGCTTCAACAGCAGCGAGTCAGCGATTGCACAAGAGAAGGATCGTGACCGCCGAGTACATTCACTAAGACGCGAATTGGCAGATTCTGCACACGCGTCGAGGAAGAAAGAACAAGCGAGTACGGTAACAAAGAAGCGGTTGAAGCACGTACCTGCAGCCTGATGCTCGAGAATGGCGTCCATAGCCTGGAGCAACTGCATAAGCAACTGGTGGTTCGGCTCCTTCTCCAGCAGAAACGTCGGCGACGACATCGAGATGAAGAGATCCAAGAGCTTGGAGCTGCTCGCGCGTTGTAAGTCTCGAACGTTGGGCGCTATGTTGTTCACGATAGCGAGCAGAGCCGCATAGATGGACTCAAGCCGGCCTTGAGTGGTCGTCATGAGGGTGTGAATCGACTGTGTACAAGTCAGCAAGCGTCGCAGCGTTCAACACCTGCAACCAAGGACATGTACCGTCAGCAAGAAATCCGCGTAAGAGCCATGAAAGTTGTTGATCCTCAGCACACTCGGCAGGCTATCATGCCCGACAAACGGCTTATTCAGCCGGGAGCCAAAGGCGGGCTCGACACTCATGGTCTGCAGGATAAGCACGCACATCCGCACGATCCCTTGCTTTGGCGGCTGGTCTTTCGCGCTGATGGCGTAGAAGAGGACCAGCACCACGAAGTCGTGAGCGCGGTCGGTCTCGATGATGAAGGAGCGGAAGCGCTTGTTGACCTGCAGCAGCTCCCAGAAGAGGATGAGCATTTCTGGCGCCCACGGGACCTGTTTCTGCTGTCCTGGAAGGTAGGACGACATGCCGGAGATCTGAGACGAGGGTCAGTATTGCGATGCTTTAGTGACCGCACGAGGTCGGCATACCGGCTGCATCAGCACCGTCGTCAAGCCTTGCTGTATAAACTGGAAGTCCTCGACGCGATGCAGGCGACTTAGCGACTTGCGGTACGCATTCGGCTCATTTCCTTGGTCTGGGTAGAGTAGCAGAACGAGCAGTAAGTCAAGAGACGAATTTGCCAGCCTCGCTCTCGAGTCGCCCTCGGCGTTCAGCTCGACGCGCCAGCTCGCCGGATTATACTTGAGCACTGTATTCAGCAACGAGCATATCAAGCTCAACGCGACCTGTCGATCTGGCTTCGCCGTCATGTGTGAAAGGGACCTGACGTCTATCTCCGCCACGATCTGAGGGGGCAAGTAGAGCTGCCGGCTGAACAAGCTCAGCAGCAACCGGATGACCTCAACGGCATTCCGCTCGTTCTCTCTCGTCATCCCAACCAACTGGCGGCAACCGATCCCGCTGTTCCAGATGTGATACGCAACATTGAGGTCTGGAAGGGCCTCGGAGTCGAGTCGCTTGGGCAGAGTGAAGCCGGCGAAGAACAGATACCGCACGAGCAGGTCAATGAGTTGCTCGCCGAGTGGCGGCCCGATCTCCTTCTGACCAACGTCTACACTGTCATCGTCATCGGCGAGTTTCTTGGCCGGGTTCAGGCCGTCGAAGTATTCTCCAGGCTTGTTGTGTCTCTTGCCCCATATCTGCGCGGGTCTCCTTTTCTCCCAGAAGAAGCGGCGCTCCCACTCATGCAACTGATCTGTCTCGAAGATGTATGGCAGCAGACGCGTGAGGATGCGTACGCAATTGAGTACCTCCGGCGCCACAGGATGGTGTGGGTCGGGGTAGCAGCGGCGGTGCTGGAGCTGGTGAAGTCGGCCCACGCACGTATATATCAGCGTCTCGAGATTCTTCTGCGGCAGTCCCTGTGTACTCGATGGCGAGCTAGCGCTGCAGAGCGTGAGGTTGCGTACGTCCGTAGGTGACCAGAGGGCAAAGACATCATCTGCGCTCTCGGGGAGCTGATAGAACTGCGCCCACCATGGCGAGTCGGCGGGTATGTTGTCCTCCCGTGCCAGACGGAAGACATCCTCCTTGAATGTCAACTTGCTCTCGGAAGCACCCATGGTGTCAAGCTCTTGCTGCCAGGTGCAGATCCGAAGCGAAAGAGGTCTGAGGCGCCCGGGAGAGAAGTACGGTGTGTCGGCGAAGTTTGCTCAGTGCATGACGGCTCGCAAGCAATGGAGCAAGCTCGCCGGGCAAGACCAGGCGCCAATGTGTCGTTCTGGAGGAAGGTCCGTTCGGAGGATATGACTTGTCGCTGCCGTGAGGCTCCGTCCCGCGGGAAGTGAGTGAAGCAGAGGCAAGAGCAACCTAATGCCAGTCGGACACGAAAGCACTTGCTGCTTTTGAAGAATGGCACCCGTCGCTCTCGCTGCCCGCCGTTGCCAGCTGAGAGGATGTTCGTCGAGACGATGGTCGCCGGCCGATACAACAGCCCGGCCCGAGGCTTTCAGAAGACGCAGTGTAGTGTGGCTAGATTGCCGCTCCGCAGCTCTCCATGGTCTGAGGTGGGGAGAGAACTGAAGTCTGCGCAGTGAAGAAGGAAGGAAGTCTGATGTATTGGTCCGCGCTGACAGCACAGGGTGGTCTCGCTGGGGTGCCGGCGGGGATTCAGGTGCTCTGTCCTTTACACGTCTCTTCTACTACTGCCCTTCTTCCAGCGCCAGGCAAGTCCACATTCACGGGACAACGGTACAGAGAGTCTGGATGGAAACACGTCCACCGCGCAGGGCTGCTGTTGACGCAATACTGGACCCTTGCCTGAGGTGGTGGAGCACGAGCGGACGGAATCCTGCCGGCGGGAGACTTCAGCTGTCAAAACATGGGACGTTTCCTAACAGACGGCTTGATCATCCGACGGACACGGCAGATATCGCCCGTGGCTGTAGAAGAAGGAGGTCGCGACCGACGGTGGGCGGACAGCGTCGACGATGGTACTGCTGGATGTATACAGCGCTATGGGAACGCCGTTTTATATCACCTATAGGTAAGGGAATGGACGCGTGGGAAGGTGGCATATATACAGACGCTGCGCTGGCATCCGGATCGTGACCTTCCGCAGATTTGTAGTTACACGTAGGCAATCGCTCAACAGCCCTGACGTTCCTGTTGTGCCAGCTCATGACCCCAGTCCATCACTGTCGTGAGTCTCCCGAGGCTCCGTTCGTGCTCACGGGCGGCAAACCTTTCTTAGGTTCAGTCGCGCATAGCGATCTCGTAGCCTCAGGCATCAGTATAGCTGCGGGAGGTCCCGCCCTCTAGCGGTCTTTCGCCATATTCATCTTCACCCCTTTGACATTCTAGATAACCATCGTCAACCGCACCTCAATAGCGAGACGCAGCGTCATGATGGCACAGGAGTTGCATGATGCGCGCGTAGACTTCATGACTGTCTGCTCGGGCTCATCATCAGGCCAAGACGCAGGAAGTCTCGTCAAAGACCTCCACCGCGTCGCCAACATGTGCACGCGTGCGAACGTCCAGGTTTGTCCATCTTCCCGACTCCCCTTACTGCCATGCGAGCACAACTTACTCTGTCGCACGGGTAGCGCTGTACAGCTTCCATCATAGCAACATCCATCGCGTCCAGCACCCGAACGGCAGCGCTCTGTCGTCTGCTGCTGGCTCTCTGCAGGTTCTTTGCGCCAGCAGATCCCCGGAAGCGCAGCGACACCACTGGAACGGATGACAGCAGTGCCGGGCTCGGTAGATCTATCGACGGCAAGGCGCTACAGCCGCCACAACCGCATTTCAAGCGGCTGCACATTCTCTACGTTGTGAGCGATGTGCTCATTACTCTACAACGTCAGAACCGCGCTGCACAGGAACCCATCGAAGCGGGCGGCGTTGACACGCTGAAGGGGCACCTACCGCCTCTCACTGCGCTTGCCACCTTCCGGGGTGACGAGGAATACGTCAAGACTTATTCTGCCGTCTTGTCATTGTTGAACGTATGGAGTACCGAAAGGCTCCTGCCAGAGGCCGATCTAGTGAGGATATACGCCGCCGCAAACTCGGCTGACGATGACCACCTTTCATGGGAGGACTTCCAGGCTCGTATTGCCGCGGAGTCGGCGGATGCTGTGGGAATACCAGCGAGAGGAGCAGGCGTCGCCACCCTGAATCTGCCGAAGCGACACGGAGTGCTCAACGACCCAACCGCGCCATGGCACGAGCTCCCCGCGGCGAACGGGTTATACATGAAGCAGACGCGAGGCTATCCACTAAAGGCCTCCGCCATGCCCATGGGCGGCTACGAGCTCGAAGCAGCGGACGACCAGCTGGACCCAGACTTGAGACTCGATGTACAATGGCTTCATAGGGAGATGCTCCACGCCTTCGACAAATTCACCGACCCGGAAGAAGTGCAGGATATCGATGCGCTGGGCAATATCATCTTCAGGGATCCTGACCGGCCCACGCGCAATTACTGGGGATGGTCGTTGGACGGCGTGAGCAAGATGAAGGAGATGTCGAGGTATCATCAAGATAGAGCCTCGGGGTACGATGACCTAGGTAACGGACGTCTCTCGGATCCAATGGATCAGGTCAATGCGGCTGTTGATCGCGCCCGATCATTGGCGGCGGAGCGGGCTGGCGGCATGCGGGGACGTGGTGGGGGGCATGGAGGCAGAGGGTGGAGAGGCGGCCGACGTTGGTAGGCCGGGCAAT
>NAJQ01000006.1:104817-118913 GCA_005059865.1 Friedmanniomyces simplex
CGCGCAATTACTGGGGATGGTCGTTGGACGGCGTGAGCAAGATGAAGGAGATGTCGAGGTATCATCAAGATAGAGCCTCGGGGTACGATGACCTAGGTAACGGACGTCTCTCGGATCCAATGGATCAGGTCAATGCGGCTGTTGATCGCGCCCGATCATTGGCGGCGGAGCGGGCTGGCGGCATGCGGGGACGTGGTGGGGGGCATGGAGGCAGAGGGTGGAGAGGCGGCCGACGTTGGTAGGCCGGGCAATCGTGGCAGGTGATAGCGTTAGCGGCCAATCGTCCTTGGTCACTATATCGACTCGGGAAGAGAATCGGAGCGATAGCGTTAGACGACTTGGTCTTGTTAACCACGAACTTTTGTGCAGCGTATACACGCCACACGCAGCACCGGAGAGAATACCGCTGCCTCGATGTGTACATGTACATGGATCCAGCCTCGAGCTGAAAGACACCCCTCTTTTCCGCTCATCTCAGCTCCAGGGCTGCTTCAACTCCCCACAGCCTTTCCGCGGATACACCAGACACCGGGACTTCAGCCACGCGCTGGCTGCCTAACCGAAGCCTCCCCCACCGCCTCGTATGCAGAGTGCTTCCCTGCGTCCAGCATCGTGCTCGCGATCTGGACCGTCTCTCGCCTACAAGTCAGCACGCTGCCTTGCAAGATCAGCCTAGTGCTGAAAATGCATCTTGCGAAAGAGCCGCAAGGTGGTGGCTGACTTGCACTTCGATATGGACCTCCTGAACGGTGCGCGAATGCCTCGGTGTCGACGCCGAGCGAACGGGTCGCGCAGGTAGGTATATGGATCCCTTTTTCATCCTTCAGGTCCCTCGATGTTGCCCTTTCCCCTGTCATTATTGTCGGCACAGAACTCCCCGTTCTCAAACTGTACCTGCGACCACGATTCCATGCGACAGGCTCTTACGACAGAGACCTCACGATGGTCAAGCAAGGCATGGTCCAGGAGTTGCGGACTTCGGACAACCTTTCGATGGCCGACCCAGCATCAGCGAACCGGCTCTCCTGGTCATGCAACAGCTTGCTCTCGGTACTTCACCGAAAAGCGGATACCAAAGTCAAGAAAGGGTTTTCGGTCTCATCCTCCTGCCGAGTCCGCCGCGACATTGGTGACGTACGAGGGCTTGAGCCCGCAGATTATTGTGCAGGCGCCTAATACCGGTCCGTATCTTGCTGTCACTCTCGACGAGCAGCACCGTCGGCGGAGCGTGCAGGAGGGTTTGTATGCGGGGATGTGTAGGGACCTTGCTGGCTGAAGTTGTGACGAGAGGTTTGCAGGAAGAAGATGATGGACTGTCTTAACGACATTGTCAGGCCACTGGAGGATACGCGATCCTCTGGTTTACGGAGTGAGAGGCCGTGCTGCGACAACGGGCTCACCGAGCGGTTGCTGGGAAACAATTTGCGGCGAGCCGATACCGATATGCTTGGCAATGGTTTCGGGTACAGCACGCTCGTGCCTAATACATAGCATGGAAGAATAGGAATACTCGCCAACACCGACGACAATGTCGAAGAGACCCTCGCTTAAGTCTCTACCAGCTCTATCGAACCGAAGTCTCGCCTGGCCTTGGAAGCACACGGATCTCAAGTGCCACATGAGCAGTCCTACCAAGCGGCAAGGTCCCAAGGGCCCGATCTATGCCATCGGGAACGGGCATTAGGGGCCCCTCACTCCTCGCTCGCAGCAATTAGTCGAGTCACCATGCAGCTTGCTGTAGCGGCGGTCGCCTCACGTGACACCACGAGGAGTGAAGCGCTGAAAGAATCTGATCCGGATACAACACTACGGGTGAGGGTAGGCCAGCACCCGATCAAGAAGCCTACAGCCGAAGCTGATGCTTAGGCGTCTATGAAGCTAGAGGCCTTGATGCCGGCTACTTTTATTCGTCAGATCGAACGGACTGCTACGCCTAGTCCCAAAGGCTTATCCCGCACGATCCTCTACCTCGACTGATCCCTCGCTCGCTCCGTGACTTGTGCCGTCCGACGTCCGCCAAAACTCATCCCGGGCTCGCCATCGAGCGAGCGGCCTCATCCGGCAACCGACACGGATGCGCCGTCCCTTTTTCCGCCGCATGGCAGAAATTGCTGACTGCTCTAAATCCAGGACGAGTTATTATCGCCGTTAACAGCCCTCCTCGCGAACTGGAAGCGTCGAATGGGGGGTTCAACGAGCCCTCGTAGCGCGCGAGTGGCTGTGATATCCGCATGCTTTCATCGAGAGGACCGATGGGACTGCGGCTTTGACGGGGTATAGCTCACCGAGTTTTCTTTCCCTCGAGAGTCTGATCACTGTCAGCATTGGCAGGACGACACTCGTCCAGAGCAGAACCTACAGCATCTCAGATTGTTCCACGTCATCTCCTCAGTCCTCCAAAACTTCAAACCATCTCCGCCGGCAACTCCGCCGGCTCCGGCAGTCTCGGCACGCTCGAATGCAAAGGCAAACGATCCGTCGAATTCGACAGAAGCGCAATAATCTGCTGCGAGTCCAGAAACCTCCCCGAAACCGCCTGCGGACTGAACATCAACTCGGGCTCCTCCCTCTCAGCGCCGCCGCCAAGAACCTCCGCATTCGCAATGAGCGAGAGCGAGAACTCCATCCGCGACGGCGACGAAGCAGAAGGAGAAGATGAAGATGATGCAGAACAAGGCAGCATCGGCGCAGCCACCGACCCCGACCCCGACCCCGACCCCCCCGACGACGATCCTTGCGAGGAAAGCGACCACACGGATTTCCTCTGCCGCTTGTAAGCCGGGTCGTGGTAGTTGGTCCCCCGGACGAGGTGCGCACTATTCCACACGTCCTCGGCGGAGCGGCGGGCGGTCCAGGTCAGCAGGAAAATGGCCAGGACGAGGACGAGGCAGAGGCAGGCGAAGCTGAAGATGGCGAGGGGGTCGTGGACGGAGAGGCCGATGCGGTTGGCGTTTGTCAGGTCGAGGTAGGTGAGGATGCCCATTGTTGTGTCTTGTGTCTTGTGTCTTGTGTCTCGATATCAGGCTGTGAGGGAGGGAGAGAAGGGGGGAGGGGGAGGGCGGTGTTTGAGAGTGCCTTGGCTTCGAACTAGGGAAAGGAGCATCTTCGCAGATTGCTTGATGGAAGGCTTATGTTGTTCTGTTGTATTGCTTAGCTTGCTGCTGTCGCGGCCAACAGGCTTCGGTGTTGCGCTACATGTGTACACAGCCCGCAGTGCTTACTGGGCTTATTTCTGTGATTCCTAGCGTCTCCTGCGCGGGATGCTTGTCAGATCAGCTATGCCTTATTCAATCCTGGTATCATTTCGCCGATATGTACGCGCAATAGTTGAATCCCTGCGGTCGCCTGCTGTCAGGTGAGATGAGTCGGTCAAAAGAAAGCAGATAAGTCCGCTGTGGAGGCACGGAGAGGTGATGGACCGACATCATGCCACGAACACATATACTCTACGGCTCTGCCGTACGTGTCTTATCAGTCACGCCATGCCCTCACTTGCTACCCTGGTATGGTAAGTGTGCTGAACGAGGAGGAATTGAGGGTTGACACCGACGCAGGCTGGGCAGCCGCACATGTCCACCCCAACGGTTGTCTCCAGACACCCCGTGTATGCCAAAGGTCATTCACTCTATACCCACTCATGCCATATCTACACGCGCACACTTACCCACGACCCCAACCACGTCTCACCACACCCTTCCCTCCCACTTATACCTCCCCACCATGCATCCCTCGCCTCAAGTCTCCTCCCCAGCACCCCACCCCTCGCCTCGCACCCCTTCCCTTCCAGTTCCCCCTCTCTCCTTTCACCTCCTTCCCTACTCATCAACAACACTCGCAAACTTCTCATGCAACGCCTGCATCAACTCCTCATACCTCCCCACCACCACCTCCTCCCCGTCCCCCGGAATCTCAAACTTCATACTCCTCAACCGCTGCTGGATCTCGCTCGTCGACTCCCTCACCTTCGCCCAGTTCTGGCCCTGCGAAATGGCCTTTTGGGACTCGTCGTGGAAAGCCATCATGCACTTCATCATCCTGCAATGGAAAACAAAAGTCAGCCAAGATCAGCATGGAGACGACGTCCCACTCAGACATCAGATCTCCCAGACCGAAACAACACTCGCCCTCCTTCTCCGCCCCTTTCCACTTCTCCACCGTCGTGGATGTAGGATTCGACTCACCAACTAGTCTTCCACAACGGACAAAACTGATCATACTCCGAATACCCATTCTGCTGCAAAAAGTCCTCCTTCAGCAGCGTCGCCACATCCAACGTAATCTTATCCCCATCCCCCAGCGCGCTCTTCCCCACCAACTGCACAACCTGATCCAACTCCTCGCTCGTCGACAACAGCGCCTTGATCTTGTCCCTCAGCCGCGGGAACTCGGGCATCTCCTTGCTGTAGAACGAGTCCAGCGCGGTCGAGTACTTGGTATACGACTGCGAGGTATTGATGGAAGGGAAATGCTTGCGCTGCGCGAGCTTCTTGTCCAGGCCCCAGAAGACTTGCACGATACCCAGTGTGGACGAGGTGACGGGGTCGGAGAAATCGCCTCCGGGAGGGGAGACGGCGCCGACGATCGAGATGCTGCCCTGGCGCTCGGGGGAGCCCATGGCGATGACTTTGCCTGCGCGCTCGTAGAAACTGGCCAGTTTGGCGCCCAAGTAAGCTGGGAAACCCTGGTCCGCGGGCATCTCGCCCAGGCGACCAGAGATCTCGCGCAGGGCTTCGGCCCAGCGCGAGGTCGAGTCGGCCATCATGGCGACCGCTTTGCCTTGGTCGCGGAAGTACTCGGCGACGGTGATGCCGGTGTAGATGGAGGCTTCGCGGGCGGCGACGGGCATGTTGGAGGTGTTGGCGATGAGGCAGGTGCGCTTCATGATGGGTTCCTTGCGGCCTTCGACGTCGATGGTGAGCTGGCAACATCATCAGCATTATTAAGTGTGGGTAATGTCAGTTGAACTGCGTTGCGTTACCTCAGGAAAGTCCATAAGCACCTCAGCCATCTCGTTGCCTCGCTCTCCACACCTACCACACCGTCAGCCAAACATTCACAGAACATGATGATCCTCTACTCAACTCACCCAACATAAACAATGATATCCGAATTCGAAAACTTTGACACCGACTGCGAGATAACCGTCTTCCCGCACCCAAACGCGCCGGGGATACACACCGTCCCCCCCTGCACAGACGGGAACAGCGCATCCAGCACCCTCTGCCCGACAATAAACGGCTCCTGCGAACTCAACTTATCCGTGCTGGGCCGCGGGACGCGCACCGGCCACTGGTGCATCATGCTGTACTCCGTCTTCTTGCCCTCGAACTCGACTTCCAAAATCTTCTCGTCGACGGTGTAGGAGCCCTTGGTGGGCATGCGGGTGATGGTGCCGCGGGCGCGGGGCGGGAGGAGGATGCGGTGGTCGTGAAGGAGGGAGTTTTCCCAGACGGAGCCGAAGGCGTCGCCGCCGGTGCTACACAACACACAAATCAGCCATCACCGTTTTCTGCCCATGAGAGTTGTACTTCGCCACTTCGGTGCCTTACATGTGGTCTCCCTCCTTGAACTGATCAGAAGGAATAAACTCCCACTTCTTCTTCCGATCCAAACTCGGCACATCGATACCCCTCGGGATATAAATACTCCCGCTCTCATCGCTGATCCCCTTCAATGGCCGCTGAATGCCATCGTAAATCGTCTCCATCAGTCCCGGGCCCAGCTCGACACTCAACGGCTTCCCCGTGCGGACGACTGGGTCGCCGACGGTCACGCCTGCCGTCTCCTCGTAGACCTGGATGGTGGCTTTGTCGGCGTCGATGCGGATGACTTCGCCGACGAGGTTGTCGTGGCCGACTTTGCAGAGCTCGTACATGGCGCAGCCAATCATGTTCTCCGCGACGATGACGGGGCCGGAGACGGAGAAGATGGAGCCGGATTGCGTCTCCTCTTCGTTGGCGGGGACGCTCATCTTGGCGGTGGTAAGGGAGGGTGGTGGTGGTGGAGGTGGTGTAGGTGGGAGAGGGGATGCTGTCTTTGCTTCTTTCGACTCTGTTGCTGGCGTGTGTAGCTCTTCTCGCAGCTCCTCCTCAATGGGCCTGACGAGGGTGTATGGCGGTGGCGGCGACCCAGGCAGCTCCGGACTCGTAGGTGCACTCGGCGGTAGAGGTACCCCAGTACAGCCTCCTCCTTCTTCCTCGTCTCGCCCGTCCAATGGCGGTGGGTGTTAGGATAGGCGCGGAGTGTTGTCGCTCTGGTTATGACGGACAAGGTCCAGAAAGGAAGGACGAACTCGCAAGGTGCGTCGTGGATGCAGACCTAACATACACTACCTGCTCGGGAGATGTATCAAGGTAGCCTAACGGGGAAGCTTGCCGTCGTCGTCAATCATCAAGCTGTCGTGTCGGAGAATTGATAGAGATTGGATTGGAGCTCTGAGCTGCGGCTTGGCGGGAAAACGTGCACGGACGGTGGGCTGTACAGTACAGGTACATGTAGCAAAAGGCAAGATGGATGATGAACGAGATAACAGCCTCTAGGCATGCTACTCATATCCTCATCACTCAACTGAGGTCACTAAGAGCAGTTCCAGTGGTATGACCGTCACGTCCACCACCGAGCCCCGCCGTCAGAAAGCCTCATTGCATGCATGCTACGGGGGATATATCGAAACACCCGGTCAAAACCAGAAAAACACTCGCTGATCTATGCCCTACCCGCTGTCCTCTCCTCCCTTGTATCCGTAGTCGTACGCTCAGCATCGTCTCATCACCCCAGTAGCCGTCTTGTCCGGAACTCGCTGTATACGCAGCACATTGCTTACCAAGCCAGACGACTCTCAAGACCAGACTCAGTAATGCCTCCCCCCCACCTCCAACACGCCCTCTTCACCCCACGCTTCTCCTCTCGCGCCGAGGCTCCGGCTCCAAGATCCCAGTCTCTCGTCATCGAGCGGTTGCCGAAGCTCACTGCACCTGACTAACAATCTCGGCCGCCCGCCCCAGACTCTCGACCATCTGCTGGCACTCCTTCCGCCTCCGCAGCGTATACTCGCTCTCCTTGAGCAAATCATCCAGCTCCGTCTGCCGGTACATCTCCTGCAGCAGCTCGCGCTGCATCTCCTCCTTCGTGTGCCTGCAGTAAAAAAATCACCAAGAGTCAGCGTACATCCTTCCAACGAAAGCATCACCACGCCAGAAAGTACTTACTCAACAAGCGTCAACATAATAGCCTTAGGCACCATATCCACCATCGTCCTCCGCACAATATTATAATAACTCGTAATCAACAACTTAATCACCTCCACCTCCTGGCTTTCCTTCTCACTCAACGTCCCGCTCGCCTTGAGCGTCGCGGGCGGCGCCTCCATAGCCGCCATCTTCTTCTTATTCTTGCTCGCGAAGAAACTCCCGAAAAACCCGCTCCCGTCTTGCCCCCCATTCTGCATGTCCAGGGACGGCGAGTGCGAGCGCGGCGGGGGCATGGCGGCCGCGGCCGCCGAGGCCGGGAGGGGTTTACCCGTTTTGGGGTCCACTTGGACCGGTTTGGCGGCCGAGTGGCGCTCGTTGACGATGGCCATGGCGCGGTGGCCGTTGAGGAAGTCCGGGTGGCCCGTGTTGACGTAGCAGGCTTCCATCGCCACGAGGTCGCGGACGAGCTTGTTGGTGGGATCCATGGATTTCTTGAAGAAGCCGATGACGACGGCGTGGAATTTCTCTTTTAGGGAGGGGTAGCGGCGGAAGAGTGGTTTGTTGAGGAGTTGGCCGAGGATGCGGACGAGTTCGTCGTAGACGAGGGAGACACATTTGATGCTGGGTTCCTCGAGGCGCTTGATTTGCTGCTTGACGATGACTTCGAAGGCGGTGGTGCCCACGAACAGCGCGGGGGAGGAGCCGGAGGAATTGTAGAGGATGGTGCGGATGTCGATGTCCTTGATGACGTCGAAGGGGTCGACGGCGCGGACGCCGTTGGCGTAGAGTTCGTGGTAGACGAAGGAGATGCGGGCGCCGCCGGAGAGCTCGATGGAGGAGAGTTCGGCGTTGTGGCCTTCGAGGACGGTGCGGTACTCGTTGCTGAATTCCGTGATGATGTTGAGGACGATGTTGGCCGAGTTGCCGAGCATGCTGTCGCCCAGGCTGGTGAGTTCTTGCGAGTATTTCTGCAAGCTCGACTGGATGCGTGCTTTGATGTCCGGAAGAGTCTGCTTGATGTGCATCATGAGGATGAGGTTGAGTTTCCGCGCTAGGTAGGGCGTCCCACAGTACGAGGCCTTGTTGCGGTACGCTTTGTGGTTCTCGAAGAAGTTGCGCTCCGCTTCCAGCGCGGCCGAGATGGGCTTTTTACCCTCGATATCCCGTTGCCCTCTGTTCACCACCGGCACATACCCCAACCGCAGCGGGATGATGCGGCCAGCCAGAATATCCACCACATCCGTCCCTTCATCCATCAGATCCACCTTCGTCAGCACACCGATTGTCCTCTGCCCCTCCGGATCCACCTCCCGCGCCAACTTAAGACCATCCGAGTTCGCTAGATCCGTATTTGCCGCCGTCACGGCCAAGATGATCGCATTCGGCTTGCTGATCTGCTTCAACACCATCTCTTTAATCTGCCTCTCAATATCCCTCGGCTGATCTCCCACCGGTACCTTCGTCAACCCCGGCAAATCGACCAGCGTCAGCGTCAAGACATTCGGACTGTATATCCTCAAGTTGATCGGTGCAGGTGATATGCCGGCATTGCGCCCCGTCTTGCTATCCGTCTCTCGTACAATCTCTTCCCGAATCTTGTTGAAGTCGTAGAATTTCTGGCCCGGGATGTGCAGGAACTCGCCCCATTCTTCGAGGTTGCTTTGCGCGTCGGTGGTTTTGATCTCGGTTTCGCTGTCGGGAATGCCGTTTGTTTGGGTTTTGGGAAGGGGCGCGCGGTTGATGAGTTGGAGGATGAGGGGGCGGCGGGTGACGATGCCGGTGCCTCGTGGTAAGCTGAAGAGTGTCAATATAACGTTACGTTTTGTCTAGCGATGGACTGACAAGTCGCGGCCCTGAATGCGCATAGGTAGCAGATTAGTTATTGTCCAAAAAATGTACCAAGGCCAGCCACAGCCTACTCACCACTATATTCTCCAACACCGAACTCTTTCCACTCGACTGCGAGCCCACGACAGCAATTTGTGGCAGGTCTATGGGGTTTTGCACCTGTGTTGCGCAGTATCAATCAGCCAAATGTCCCTATCCTCTTGCAGCCTGCTCATGCTTCCTGAAACGTACGCCGACTGTGGTGAAGACATCCTGGAGCTTGTTGACGAGTGTGATGAGGCCCGGGTCGTTGACGTTGATCCTATCATATATATGAGCTTTGCGCCGTATGGACTGCCAGTTGTATGTGTGTGGGCTCACGCGTTGGGGTTCGTCTGCGCCATTGCTGGCTAGAGGATGCGCTTGTCGCTATGCTCGCTGAATGAGTAAGGTGATCGCTTGGGTGTGTAGACGCGTGTAGTGGAGTGGAATGGGAAGCGGATCAGGTGGTGTTGGACGTGTGGAAGTGATATAGGAGGGTTATGCTGGAGCCTTCGTTACCTTACTACTGGCGTTGATGTGTGCTTGCGTACGTCGTAGTAAACGAAACGCTCTCAACGCTACAGGAAGGTTTAGGCGAGTGCCATGCTGTGGCGCAGTCGCCTCGCAAACAACCCGAAGTCAACTCGAAGGCAACGGTATACCTAACATTGGACGGAAGGCACAGGGCTGTCTCCTACCTACTACTACCACATGAACCTCGTCGTCTTCCGCAGTCCAGAAGAGGGGCTCGAGTGGACACAAGCACCTCGCGATCCATCAGCCCTCTGAGCAACGCTAATGGGAGTACCCGCGCGATGAACTGTTGTCACACAAACCAACCCAAAGCAGATCCGCCTCTCTCCCCTCCACCACCACCATGTAGCATGACACCCCGTCGCCTCCTCCCCCGCCTCCTCATGCAACTACGGCCACCCCCACACCGTCTCTACACCACCACCCCCCCCTCTTCCTCCCGCATCTCCCGCCTCGAGGCCCGCCTCCCCCGCTTCCTCCACCGCTTCACGGTCCCCCTCCGCAACGCCCCCGTCTCCCATATAACAGCTTTCCTCATCCTCCACGAGCTCACCGCCATCATCCCACTGTTCGGTCTAGCAGCCTTCTTCCACTACAGTAACTGGCTACCCCCCTACATCAGTGAAGGGAAGTGGGTTTCCGAGGGAACGGAGAAGTTTGGTCGGTATCTACGCCGGAAAGGCTGGATCAGCGAGGCAGAAGGGGATGAAGTGAGCGGTGGGAGGAGTGGGCAGTGGTGGGGTACAGGCGAGGGAGGAGTGAGAGTGGTGGTGGAGTTGGCGACGGCGTATGCGATTACGAAGGCGTTGGTGCCGTTGCGGCTGGTGGTCAGTGTATGGGGTACGCCGTGGTTTGCGCGGTGGAGTGTTTTGCCTGTTACGGGGGTGATGAGGAAGATATGGCAGAGGAGAGGCGGCGGTGGGGTGGCGGCGGTGGGAGCTGCTTCGCCTGCTGCGGGGACAGGTGCGATTGGGGCGGGTGTGCTGCCGAGGGAGGCGAAGGTGAAAGTCAAGTGAAGGCACCGCAAGGTCCCTTTGGTAAATTCTTCTTGCCGCAACTCAACGCCTCGTCACAGCAGCCTGCCGATTGAGGCATGTTGCGTTTCGCCAGTCGTGAGTGACACGAATACGAAAAGTCCCAACCTACGCCTCGCTGGAAACTGGGATCTGAAACGCAAGTGACAATAGTGTCACTTCGAACAGCCTCTGCGACGCTTGGAAGAAGCCTTCGCTGAATTACATACCCAAACGGCACATGAAAGAAGTACGCTCACTCGAAGTGGGCGACAATAGACTGTGCAAAATCTTCCGTGCGCTCGCCTTCGACGCGAGGATGTGAGAGCGCCACTAACAAACTCGGCATGATCAAGTCCTGCTCGGCGATACGTGCTGAGTCGCTGGAGCTGTATTACAGCACACGTCGCTCCGAGACCATGCCGGGCCTTCTTACGACACCTGCGCGACCATTTCAAGCCAACCAATCCAGGAGCCATGGGTACGGAATCATTTTCCATGTCCCGGTCCAAGGCGGCGAGTGGCTGGGGCTGGTGCGGAATGGCGCCAAGCAATGGAGATAACATCTGGCCAGCTGTAGGCATATTGTGTGTTACGCGCAATAAGCGCACACGACTAGCATTGGTGCTAAGTGCTCCGAGACTATGCTCACGAATATTACTGCATTCAAATCGATCTACAGACCAGCCGTCGCACTGGTCTCGAAGGGGAGAGTTTCAAACCTCACATTGCACTCTTTGTTCCTCGTAATCTCGATTGTCGTCGTATGCGGCGAGTTGACTCTAGGCTCGAACAAAGTAGCCATCACCGGATCGGAAATCAAAGCGTCCCCAAGCGCTGGTCTATCGCGATGCACTGGAAGAGAATACACGAGCGACACGGCATTAACGAGGACAATTTGTGAGTCCTGTATACCAAACAAATTGCAGCCATGGACGAGTCTGGGTTACCCATCGCGCGCGAACACTTCGACGCAGCGACACCGGAGGAGCAGCGACAGATACTGGGCGATGTGATCTACACCAAGGTCCTACCACAGGCACCGGACCTGGCCTGCAAGATCGTTGCGGTGTTTCTGCTTGCCCTCCACACGGAAAAGCTGATGAGACTGTAAGTGCCTGTGCGGCTTGCGCCATCTCTCCGATACTGACGTGACCAGTGTCAACGACGACGAGTATCTCGCAAGCCTTGTCGAGCAGGCCAAAGAGAAGCAAGAGCTACTCGAGAATGGCCCAGCGATGCCTGCCGTCATAGGGAGCAGCAAGCCCCGCTACCAAACCGACAAAGCGTTCGAGTGCGGTATCTGCGCGTATGACAAAGAGGAAGGCGAGCCATACGTCTCTGCGGCTGGAAGCCCGGTGTGCAAGGAGTGCTTCTTGTCAGATCTCAAGCCGCAGTTCGAGGCGGCCTTGAATGATGAGGAGGATTACCCGGTCCCTTGGGCCAAGGCGGACCTCCAGCCTTCCGACTTTCCGACGTTCGACGACGACTTCCTTGCGAGATGGGAGGCGAGGGTGAAGATGTACAAGACGCCGAAAAATGAAAGGGTCTGTTGTCAACAGCTTTATCACGACGTTGCCGGTGCAAAGAAAGCTTGCACGAGCGCCGTCTACGAACGTCTGCGCCGCGATGACGTTGAGACTGGGCAATGCCTGAACTTCCTCGGCGTCGCCAAGGAGACCAAGGGTACCATCTTGACTTGCCCGAGCTGTGATGGCTCTTCCTGCGGAACCTGCGGCTTTCCTCTGGACCCATCAGGCGAGACCCAAGAGCACAAGTGCGACCCTTCCAAGCTCGGGGCCGAGCCCGACATCGACAAGACCCTCCTTCGCGGGCGAGATTTTCAGATCTGCCCCGGCGAGACCTGCCGCCGGTACTATGGCCTGTGGGAGGGCTGCAACGCCATGATCTGCACCAAGTGCCGCACCCATTTCTGCTTCATCTGCGGGGAGCGAGCTGAACACGATGGCGGGCACTGGGGAGCGAACAAACCTTGCCAACGATGGAACCAGCCGGGCAGTCGGCGCGCTATGCACGATGAGGAGGAAGTGCCTTTAGTCATTGAACCCCAATTCCCCGCTCTAGTCGCGCAGCTGCGCGCGCAAGCAGCAGCCACCCGTATCGGCCCCAACCAGAGACAAATGCTGCTCGACCAAGCCCTCTGCCAGGACATCACCGGCCGCGCCCGCGCGGAGCGCACACGCGAAGTGGAGATCCGCCGCCGTCAAGGCTTCCCCTTGATGGTGGTGATGTGGGGCTTGGAGAACACGGGACGTTTCGAAGAACTGCTCCTGACCTGGCTGCTGCAGAACATGGATTTCTACCTGTCTCTACCCGAGCGGAAATTCGTGGCGAACGGTCGGAAAGATCGCCCAAACTTTCCCAAGATGAGGATGGTGGAGGCGAAGGAGAGGTTGCGCGCTGTGCGCATTATTCGCTTGGAAATTTGCGGCAGAGTCAAGACGTTGCGGCGGAATGCCCGGGGCGTCCTGGATGAAGCGCTGACTGTTTTTGAGATGTTTCCCGAGCTCGATGCGTTGGTGGACCGCTGGTTGGAGTTGTCGGGTTTGTATGTGGCGGAATTGATTGAGCTGGCGGAGGAGCTGCTGGTGCCGGAGGATGATTATTACATGTTTACGTTGCCGGGTGATTTACTGGACCTGGATCTGGACGACTAGGGTGCGCGGTGCGATGCGAGAGATGTTCCCTATCAACGACACCCTGAGACTTGAAGACCTTTGAATGTGGTGATGCAGAGATTGCGGGAGAGCTTGCTGTTGGTTTGTGTGTGTCGAGGATCGGCAAGGGTAGTATTCGGTGTTCAGTAGATTAAGGTTATGTTATGTAGAACGATTGAAACCCAACAAGACTAAAACCCAACAAGACCCACCCGCCGCTCTCAATATCAACGCCTATTGGCATCATCCCCTGCTTTAGTCTGCTGGAATGGCAAGCAACGCCACTCACCCTAACCGTGTATACCAGGCGAAATCAACGAAGAGTCCAAACAAGACACCCCACTAGTGCAACGCAACGCATCGTGGGAACCCCTCAAGCCACCGATGCCCGCCCTACTATATCAGAGCAAAAGCCAACGCAATAGCAATCGTCCCAACAACGGAGCTCGTAACCATAGTAGCCCCACTAGTCCCCGTATAAACCTCTGGCGGCGCACTCGTAGCCGCCGGCGAAGTAGTAGGCACCGCAGAGACCGCTGGCGGCTGCATGGGCGCCGTGTAATTCGACGCCGGAGCGGAGGGCGCGGGCACGGCGGCCGTCTTGTGGCAGCCGCATTCCGTCTCCCACCAGGTGTAGGTGGACATGGGGTAGGACATGGTGCCTGTCGGGGCGACGGCCGTTTTGGTCATGTGGCAGGAGCACTCTGGGTCGTAGACCACGTAGGTGATGGTTGCTGTTGTGGTGGGGGATAGCGAGGCTGGGGTTGTGGAGTTGGAGACGGCTTGTTGGGCGTTGTTAGTAGGGTACAAGT
>NAJQ01000006.1:119057-145706 GCA_005059865.1 Friedmanniomyces simplex
GACTGTTTTTGAGATGTTTCCCGAGCTCGATGCGTTGGTGGACCGCTGGTTGGAGTTGTCGGGTTTGTATGTGGCGGAATTGATCGAGCTGGCGGAGGAGTTGCGGGTGCCGGAGGATGATTATTACATGTTTACCTTGCCGGATGATTTACTGGACCTGGATCTGGACGACTAGGGTTGAGATATTCAGATGTGGTGGTGGTACGGTCGTGGGAGAGATTGCTCTTCGTCTGTGCCAACTTCGTTCATGTGACTTGGGGACAGACGGGCAGAGCACTATCGTGGTAATCGGTTGATTAAGTTTACATTGTATAGAACGATCGAAACCCAACAAGGCTTGTACGCCGGTCCCGAGAACAGCAACCCTTGTCGTTCGCAAGTGGGCGTCGTAGCGAGAAGTCTAGACTGCTGAAATTGTATGCAACGCCACCGATCCCAACCGTGTATACCCGTCGAAATCAACGAAGAGTCCAAACAAGACACTCCACGAGTGCAGCGCGACGCAACCCGAATACCCTCACGCCACCGATACTAGCCCAACTATACCAGAGCCAAAGCCAAGACGACAGCGATCGTCCCAAAGATTGAGCTCGTTATCATAGTAGCCCCACTAGTCCCAGTGTAAACCTCCGGCGGCGCACTCGTAGCCGCCGGCGAAGTAGTAGGCACCGCAGAGACCGCCAGCGGCTGCATGGGCGCCGTGTAATTCGACGCCGGAGCGGAGGGCGCGGGCACGGCGGCCGTCTTGTGGCAGCCGCATTCCGTCTCCCACCAGGTGTAGGTGGACATGGGGTAGGACGTGGTGCCTGTCGGGGCGACGGCCGTTTTGGTCATGTGGCAGGAGCACTCTGGGTCGTAGACCACGTAGGTGATGGTTGCTGTTGTGGTGGGGGACAGCGAGGCTGGGGTTGTGGAGTTGGAGACGGCTTGTTGGGCGTTGTTAGTAGGGTACAAGTCGTGGAGGACGACACGTGCTCACCTGCTGAGGCGGCTAGGCCTGCCAGTGCGCTGATTGCTAGGATGTTCTTCATCTTGAAGGATGGGTCGGGGCTTAACGAGTGTGGTTTGACGGGTTTGCGGGCGGTGGATGGGAACAGAAAGAGAAGTCCGAACGATTCGAGAACGACAGTGAGAGTGGTGTTGTAGAGCAGTAGGTCTCTGCATTGCAGCCCTGATAAAGGTATTGGGTGCACCTACCACGTGAGTTGTTGTGCTCGCAGCATTCCTCATCTTAACGCCATGCTCTGGGCCTCGGGATACGAGTATATGGGCTCTCCGGTGCTTGGCTCATTCTGTTGATGAACGACACTTCGTAGCGTTGTACTTCCAGCTGTAAGCTGAGTTTGCCCCCATTTTGCCATGCTCAAGCGAGGGAGGACGCAATGGACCGGCGGTGTTGGAGGTGGCGATTATGCAGCGCCCTCACCAGTCCAGCATCGTTCTGCCGGTGTTTCCGTATATGGGCATTACATCCACGAGTGATACTATCAACCCTCATCGCAAGGACTCATCATACTGGTCTGCGTGACACGGAAGTCCGAAGCGTCCTGTGCTGGAAGTAGTCACGGACTCAAGGTGAGGACGAGATGATGTCGGCAAGGAGCGCTACTCCTTCGGTGCTAGTTCCCGTTCCTTCCCGATGGACGCAGAGCCTCACCATATGCGGCCTGAGTGACTACCTTACCTTATCCATGTTGCAGTTTCGCGGATTCTCTCCTACACCACGGTCGAGACTCCAAGGTGGTGTTATTGAGACTCAGCAAGCATGGCATTCCCGGGAATGGGAGGAATGGGTATGGGTGGCTATCCGTCCGCTGGCGCCGGCGTAGACCCGCAACAAGCACAGGAGCAGCAGATGATCAAATATGTGAGCAACAACGGGATCTTCATGACAACATCACTACAGGACTAACAAGCATCGCTCAGATGCAAGCCGCCATGGAAGCCTGCCCTACCAAGACCGTCATGGCCGGCACCATGGGCTTCGGCCTCGGCGGTCTCTTCGGCGTCTTCATGTCCAGCATGCGCTACGATACGCCAATGTCCGCCGGTATGCCGGGCGGTGTCGGGACCATCTCAGATCTTCCCGTACGCGAGCAGCTGAAGCGCGGCTTCAAGGATATGGGACGCTCGGCATGGGGCAGTGCGAAGAATTTCGGATATATTGGCGCGGTGTTTAGCGGCACGGAGTGCGCTATTGAAGGCCTCAGAGCGAAGAACGACCTGGCGAACGGCGTTGCGGCTGGCTGTTTGACTGGAGGCTGGCTGGCAAAGGGTGGTGGACCGCAGGCGGTGGCTGTTGGGTGTGCCGGATTCGCGGCATTCAGCGCTGCGATCGATGCCTATATGCGTATGCCGCAGGACGACAAAGCTGCCGATCCCATCATATGAGGGCGACGTAGGTTGGGCCATGCGTGCATCTCGGGCAGCCAACGCTTCACCTCGCCAGTGACGGCTTACGATAACGTCGCAGCGTCTCGACGTTGGGGTGACTGGTCATCACGATTATGGTGCAGTCCTTCCCCATGAGCAGACCCACGGACGCGCGCAATGGTACCCGGTCGGCGGTCGACATCCACGAGAAGGCAGGAATGAAGGCAGCGCGCACTCAACGCTTCTGGATGATCACGACAATCTCAACTCACCAACACATCACTGTGACCACATGCCCCAACAGGCCACCAAAATCTGCGTTGTGGGTGACACCCATGAAGGGAAAAATAGTCGGGCGATGCCGCGTTTTCGCCACCACTCCTCTTGGCCACGGGAACCGCTTTCGCGCTTTGACTTCCTTGGGCTATGGATTTTCGAACCACCACAGACAGGAGTGGATGATGTCCAAAGGGTGGAAGTACGATACCCTTCTGTTTGCGACTTTAGCCGACGGGCTCAAGGAAGCCACGCTCTCTGCCATGTGGCTTCATCAATCAGGATCTGCAAGTCGCATGATCTACCGCTACCCGATTTACTGCCGGTACGCTTTCAGACTGCCTTGTGGGCCCATGCATATCGGTAGGGTCTAGATTCATACAGTACCTGATGATGAGTATAGCGCGACATTGGCCATGTGGTGGCAACAAAGGTTAATCTCCCACTAGCACCGTACAACCACTTCAAAATCGTGCTTTTCTCCTGCCTATGCCATGAACAACGCCGTGGCAGTACTGGAAGCATTCCCAGTGTACTTTGTACCCGGACTGACGGGAAACTCATCAATCACCAGGTCGTCCGTTTATATTACGGCTCAAGGTCGATCTGGACGGACCCCGCAAAGCTTCCCGTCCCGCATGCAGCCAAACCGCTACTTCCTCTTTAGCCGGCGAACATATCCTGCCTACATGGCCTCCACCTTGCCCCTTTCGGCCACGGTCTACCCTGTTCCTGATGCCGTACCTGCACTTGCGGGGCTCCATTTCTCCAGAGCCGCCCCCAGATGGAGGTTTTATTGACTTCTGGCCGAGGCTCGCTGGTGTCATGCGTACCAGCCGCCTTGTCACGGACGCACACCCAGACGCTCGTCGACAGACACACCATGTGCATGTAAATATATGCTTGCTTTAGCCGGGCCATCGGTGGCACCATGTCTGTGCCTAGACGCATTGCACGCGTGGCTGCTCCCAAGACTGCAGGCTAATTTGTGTCAAGCAGCATCAAGATATATAGGTCCCAGGTCTCCACGGGCTTGATCCAAACAGTATCCCACACCGAAGCTTCCTCCTCATACTCCAAGCCATTCGTTCCGAGACCACAATGTCTCTCCGCTCGCTCCTGACCACCGGTCTTCTGGCCGCTGGTGCCCTTGCCGCGCCTCCAGGCTACGGCGGCTCCACGGTCACCGTCACTGTGACCGAGAAGGCCTCTTGCAGCGCCTCTACGAGCCATAGCACCAGCCATAGCACCTCGCACTCGACGAGCCACTCGACGAGCCACAGCACGTCAAAGGCCTCGACGCCCAAGACGTATGCTACGAGCACTCCTTCCAGCTCCCACTCGAGCACCAGCAGCACCCTCACGTCCAGCAGCGCGACCTCGGTGACCACGACGACATCCTCGGCGGCCAACACCAACGCCTCTACGACGATCCTTGCCACCGCCACTTCGACCAGCTACGGTCTCAACGATGCTGCGAAGAAGGCCGGCAAGCTGTGGTTCGGTACCGCGTTGGATGTGCCAGGTACGCATCGCTGCGCGTTATGACACCCGGGATGGCTGCTGATAAAACACGCTCTCTAGGCACCGGCGAGGCTCAGGACCCTTACTACATCGCCGAGTTCGACAACATTCACGACTTTGGGGAGGCCACCCCGGCCAACATCATGAAGTATGAGTTCACCGAGCCGGAGGCGGGCGTCTTCAACTACACTGGCGCCGAGGAGTTCTTCACCGCTGCGGCTGGCAAGGCCGTTCGTTGCCACAACCTGATCTGGAGCTCCGAGCTTCCAGCCTTCATCACCGCCCCCACCGTTCCGTGGACGAACGCGACTCTCACTGCTGCACTCCGCCGCCACGTGTAAGTGACAAAATTATGACCCATATGTGAGACGCTAAGCTCACGCGCCGATAGCACCACCCTGGTCGAGCACTTCGGCGACCGCTGCTACAGCTTGGACGTCGTCAACGAGGCGTTCTCTGACAGCCCGGCCGGAGCTTACTCCGCCAATGTCTGGTACAACACCATCGGCCCGGCTTACGTCGTCGAGGCCTTCCAGGCTGCCTCCGACGCCGTGCGTGCGAACAACCTCGCGGTCAAGCTCTACTACAACGACTACAACATCGAGTACCTCGGAAACAAGAGCTACGCGGCGCAGGCCCTCGTCAAGGACCTGAAGAACCGCGGCATCCAGATCGATGGTGTTGGACTCGAGTCTCACTTCATCGTCAGTATCATCGCTGCAATCATACTCTCCGACGCTTTGCTGACCTGTCTGTTATAGGCCGGCGAGACCCCCGCCAAGGCTGCCCAGCAGGCCAACATGGAGGCCTTCACCGCCCTCGACGTTGACGTCGTCGTCACCGAGCTGGACGTCAGACTCACCCTCCCGCCCACCGTCGCTTCCGAGAGCCAGCAGGTCGTGGACTACTACAACACTGTCGCTGCCTGTGTCGCCGTGCCCCGCTGTGTCGGTATCGTTGTGTGGGACTTTGATGGTGAGTTTACGCGGTTCTCCGGCCTGCGCACACAATCTCGTATACTGACTTTTTCCTTCCCCCAGACACCTACTCCTGGATCCCCGGCACTTTCCCCGGCCAGGGCTACGGTGACCTTTTCCTCCAGCCGGGCGGAGCCAACACTCCTTTGGTCAGGAAGGCTCCCTACGATGGTGTCTTGGAGGCTCTTACTGGTGCAGCGGAGGCCAACTAGATTAGCACTCTTCCTTAGACGATTGAACGTAGTCCCCGAATGAATGCAATTTTTGACTGAATGATACAATTGAGACTTCGCTTGATTGATGTTTGTGCGATGGAGATGCTGTTTTACTGGTTGGTCTCAACCACTTCGCGCTCTTCGTACGTGGAGAAGTCTACACTCAAGATCCTGCCGATGAGTTCCTTTCCAGGCATGCAGCAGGCCTTCTCAAGCCTGCACGACAGACTCTTGACAACCCGCGGCCCCGCTTGATCAGAGATGGCCGTTCCTCGGAGCTACTGATGCCTAACCTCTCTAGCATGCAGAGGTGGTAAGTTTTGGTCGGCGTGTAAACACCCGCGACACGCATCGGGGCGTTCTTGAGCGGACATAGACCAGGTCTGAGACGCTCGCAGAAACCTCCTGTGAATACTGAGAGGCTTATCGAGCAGTGTTCGTAGCTTTGAAGCCTGCCGGTACTGACCTCCGGTCGGTTTCCCTTGTTGGGGGTTGTATCGTGATACTCAATCTAAGGCCTGGGTGTCTTGCGCGCGCTACCGGTGTTCCCCAGATGCGCTTGTGCCGTCGGGAAGAAGCACGCCAGGTGCAAGGTTTGGATGTCTGCGGTGCACTCGGTCTACTATGACGTCGTGCGAAGGCGTGACTGCCCTGGACGCCAGTACTCTGGCAGCGTACAACAAAAGTTTCCTTTCAGACGACTCTGTCCGCCAGCCTGTCTACCTTCTCCGTCAGGGCCTCGATTTTCTCAATAATCAGGATTGACTGTTCTCTCTGTCTCAGGCCGACCCAATACGCGACTCCAGCTGGAATCATCAACACCGGGATAGGCCGATTCCATCGAGTCGTCAAGAGCGTGTCTACCGGTTGATAAGTAGGTGATTGAAGGGATCAAAGCGTAACACGAGGCGGTGTTGGTAGGTGATTGACGTACCCACCAATCTTGCCCATCCGGCCATGTTCTTCCGGACAGCAGAGTTGGAGACACAGCAGCGTAGAGCACCGAAGTGATGGTGAAGCACAACCAAAGGACTCGATTTGATGTACGGAGTGTTGTGGTCTAGATAATGGAAAAGCAGAGGCTGCGGATACAGCAGCCAGCGTGCCTGAGGCAACCATGGTTGAAAGTGAATGTTTTCGAAACTTGGCAGGAGGAGAAGAACCAACGTCATATCAAGGCGGTTCGTGCTATATTACTTCTGGTAGGTCGAGACATTCATATTCAGTCGCTTCTCCAGACAATCCACGGAGTATTTGTGAACATGCCCGACTCTCTCCAAATCGCGCTCAAAAACGACAGCGACTCCAGCAATATCCATGCCTACATCAGTGGCATTGCCATCCAGCAGTGCGGGCAACGATGTCTCCTCAAGGCCAATGGCAAGGACCTCTACTTTCCCGGAAACCCACCCTCAATAGGCACACCGCTGGCAGAGGACTGTGCCATCTCATTGGGCTCTCCTGGGAACACTACGACGGTCACAGTAAACCGTTCACCTTTCGATACCAACAAATGATCATGCTGACTGACGACGGCGACAGATCCCGCAAATCGCCGGCGGCCGGATATGGATCGTGGAAGATAAGCTGACCTTCCTGCTGAACCCCGGCCCAGCGCTCGTCGAGCCTTCGGTGCTCAACCCGAGCGACCCAAACGCCAGCGTCAACTTCGGCTTCTGCGAATTCACCCTCAACAATGACCAACTATACTCCAACATCAGCTACGTGGACCACGTCCCCCGGATTCCGATCGCCATCACTCTCCAGCAAGCCTCCGGCCAAAGCCAGCACGTCGTAGGCATGGCTCCAAATGGCCTCGACCAACTAGCCGAAAGTCTCCGCCAGCAAGCGCAGAAAGACGGCCGACCATGGGACAAACTCATCGTCACCCAGGAAGGCCGCCCCCTCCGGATCCTAAACGCCACCCACGGCAACGCGGTCGGCGCCAATTTCGACGGCTACTACGAACCCCTCATCGACCAAATCTGGCAGAAATACCAATCCGGCGCCTGCATGAGAATCAACACGCAAGCCGGCCCAGGCGTGCTGGAGGGCCGCATCAATTCCAACGGCGAGCTGATGATCGGCGACGAGGCGTTCGGCAAACCCAACAGCGCCGACGTCTTCGGCTGCAACAGCGGACCCTTCACCACGGGACCGTCGCCCACGCGGAACGCGATCATCCCGCGCTTGGCGGCCGCTTTCCACCGCTCCACGCTGCTGGTCACGGAGGAGCAGCCGTCGGATCCGAGCACGTTTTACCCGCAGGATCCTACGAATCATTACGCCCGGCTCGTGCATAAGGTGAATCTCGATGGGAAAGGGTATGCGTTCGCGTACGATGACGTGCAGCCCGATGGTGGGGAGGACCAGAGCGGGAAGGTGAATGCGGGGGATCCTGTCTTGTTCACGGTGACGGTGGGTGGGAAGAGTGCGGCGGGTGGTGGTGGTGATGGTCAGCAGGCGGCTTCTCAGCAGCAGCAACCGCTCGGTGATCAGCAGCGCCAGGAATATACGAGAGGGCCGCCGCCGCCGCCGCCGCCACCGGGTCAGGACCAGCAGGAACGACAGGAGGGCGGCTTTAGGGGGAAGCTGAAGGGTTTCGCTGACCGGTTCACGCACTGAGCTGTCACGAGAAAGATCTCGCGTTCGTAGCGTTTCAGGAAGCCAAGTCGCAATAGCTTTCATGTACAGGAATCATGCACCGATCGGAGGTTGATATGCCGACGGCAATATACTTGCAAGATA
This sequence comes from Friedmanniomyces simplex, assembly GCA_005059865.1. Taxonomy (NCBI): domain Eukaryota; kingdom Fungi; phylum Ascomycota; class Dothideomycetes; order Mycosphaerellales; family Teratosphaeriaceae; genus Friedmanniomyces; species Friedmanniomyces simplex. The sequence continues at coordinate 127,171 of NAJQ01000006.1, forward strand.
GAGCGTGTGTGTGAGATATAGCATAGGGAAGTATTGGTACAGGTACTATCACAACTCTCGGAGCTCGCGTTCTCTCCCTCCATCGCCTCGCTTTCTCATTCCCTAAGCCTTCCCATAATCGTAAAATAAGCGCCGCGCTCACCAAAGTACAGACAGCCCCGCTGTCACGCTCCAAAGGGTTTTACACGAAGCAGAAGAAGCCCATGATGCAACCCCCCACCCCCCACCGGCCATGCATCCCAATACATACCCCACACGCCCTCGAAACCCACTGCCATTCCCATTGCCCCCGCGCGGCCGGACTCACTAAGCCAACGGCCACCGCACCCTCAACCCCTCCGTCCACCGCCCATACAGCACATCCGACAGCATCCCCAGATGCTCCATGCCCGGCTCCACTCGCCCGGGCATCTTCTCATCCAGGATCGTCGCCGTCGCCGTCTTCTCTGCCGCCCGGTCGGCTTGTAATTGCTGACTCGACCGCATCTTTTTCAAGTGCGGGTTCTGCGGGTTCAGTACTAACTTCCCAGGACTGCCGTTGCCATTGTCGTTGTGGCCATTGCCATTGTGGCCACTGCTGATCTTGGTCGGCGAAGAAGGCACAGACGCCCGATCCGTGCGCCGCGCTTTGGACGGCGAAGCCTGGGGCGTCACATCCCGGCTCCCGGTCTCGAGCTGCGAGGACGACACGATGGAAGAGGAGTGCGTTTTCTTACCCGGGGAGTGCGCGGCGCGTAGAGAAGCCAACTGCGCGTTCGCGACACGCTGAGGGAGCAGAGCGCTGGAGAGCTTGGCATCGCCCTGCACGCGGTCCATGATGGATTTCAGCAGCACGAGCTCGCCTTCGGGGTCGAGCTCGTCCAGGACGGACCAGGCCTCGGCGACTCGGCCGAGGAGTTCGCGTTTGCCGCGGTCGCCGGTCGCGGCGTAGCTTTCCTGGAAGGCTGGGTCGATGCACTTAGCGAAGGAGCGGCGGCCGAGGATGGCTTCTTTCGTCGCCGGCACAGCAGCGGGTTGGGAGGGCTGCTGAGCGAGAGGGGGAGGCGGGGGCTTGTTTTCCATGTCGCTGTCGAAGACGCTATCTTGCGGCGAGCTCGAGGCGGTGGTTTGCTGCTGGGGTGAGGTGAATTGGTGGCCGGAGGAGACGCGCTTGAACTGGCGTACTGTGGACGTGCCGTTGCCAAAGGACATGTCGAGGCCCAGCGGCTGTTTTGGCTGATGCGCGCTGATCTTCCGTGCGGTAGGTGTGCTGCCGGAGACTTTGCGGCTCACACGGCGCGCTGTTGGGGAGGAAACGGAGACCTTGCGAGCGGTGATGGCCGATACCTTGCGCTGGCTGCTAAGTCGTGGCTTCGGCGTGCGAATGGTCGACAGATCCTTCGTTGGGGTGCTCGCCGAGGAGTTCGTGATATCACCCAGGGGTGCGGCATCCAAGCTCATGCCTTCCAATGCCGTCGTCGCATTCTCCACATCCGAGCCATCTCCCGACGGTATGCGCTCCAACTTCCGCCTCTTGATAGTATGCTTAGCTGACGGTGCCGGCCGCATAGTCGAAGTGGGCTTGATGGTGTCGAACACCCACTCGTCTGCCTCATCCGCACTACTCATTTCCCTCAACGTCTCCTCGTAGTACCGAGTGTCCCTGTCCCGCTCCCTGCCATGCTGCTCAAAGTGCTTCGCCTTCTGGACCAGCTCCTGCAGCATCTCCGTCTTCCCAGCTTTGCGGACGAAGGCGTGCTTGAGCAGGGATCTGGCGGAAGGCCGCTTGTCCGGGTCCTTGTTCAGGCACAGCGAGACGAACTCCTTGAACTCTCTGCTCCATCTGCTACCCTCCAACCGCGGCGGCTTCTCCTTCGGTATGAGGAACAGCACTTTCATCGGGTGCACATCGCTTCTCGGCGGCTCCCCAAGTGCCATCTCCATCGCCGTGATGCCGAGGGACCAGATGTCGGCGTGGAAGTCGTAGCCCGCTTCCTGTATGACCTCCGGGGCCATCCAGAACGGCGTGCCCACGAAAGTCAGACGTTGCGACTTGATGTTAGTCAGTTGCGCCGCCACGCCAAAGTCCGCAATCTTAACCTGTCCGCTCTCCGACAACAAGATGTTGGCCGCCTTGATGTCCCGATGTATCTTGCCCGTGCTGTGCAGGTAGTCGAGCCCTTGCAGCAGCTCACGCATGATGATCGCAATGTAGGCCTCGCTCATGGGGCCAGGCTTGAGTAGGTCCAGACAGCTTCCACCTCCTAGGTACTCCATGACGATCCATAGCTTCACGCCGCGGACAAAGGACGCCTTGTACCGGGTGACGTACTCGCTGGAGCAAGTGGCGAGCAAGCTGATCTCCTGCTGGATCTCGCGGATGTCGTCGTCGCTGCCTTCGAGGTCGATGTGCTTGATGGCGACCTGTTGCCCAGTGGACTTCTCGAGTGCGCGGTAGACGATACCGAACGAGCCGCCTGTGATGGGTGTCAGTACAATCCTGTATGACTGCCTATTCAACTCCGTCGTCTACTCACTGCCGAGCTCCTCCAGCATCTGGTAGTCGTCCGCCATTGTGCTGCTGATCTTGTCCTATCCTGCACCCGGGAATGTTCTTCTCAGCTTCGTCCGCACTGCTGGCAGGGCAATGGGTTCGGGTGGGCGATATGGGAGGACTGAAGCAATGGCATAGAGATATGGACAGGAGGTTGCCGAGCAGTGCGAGTGTGCATATGGTATGTAGTATGATGTAGCGGCCTACTCTGCGAGACCTGCAGGGCCTTGAAGCAGAGTAGAACTATTGGGAGATCTGTTTGGATCGGCGTCGCTCTCATGGCAACCAGGCCTCGGCATCGGCCTGCGCGGAAAGCGGCCGTGCTCGTGCATCCAGTCCAGTCGCTCCACTGTTTCACCTCAACTTGACTCAAGCCTAATCACATTCCTGTTGGCAAGGTTGACCAGACCAGTGTAATGAGGCAGTCCAATCATACCAGGTAGACACAACTCCCAAAGGACTGGGCTTTCGTCGAATCCCGAGTCCCCATTCACGAAAGCGATACTTCTTACAGAAGGTAATAACTCAATGATACTGTATATGCAAATAGAACTGGACAGAGCGCGCCGAAGTGGATAGACCTCGACGAGTTGGGGTTGACCTGGCTCAGCCAGCACCGTACTGCTCCCTTCTAATACGTCGACTCGACCAATCACCACAAGCTCCGCCGTACAGCAGCTTGATAAGAGTGCCATTGATCCGTATGGAAAAAAGCAAGGGCGGTCCGCCATCAACTATCCCCGACCAACCTCCACACTGCCAGCCGGTACGCCCTTCATGCTTCTCAGCCTCCGTGCGAAGAATTGCATGATCGGCAGCATCTCATCGCGATCTCGAGGCATCGTGTCACCAGGTCGCCGGTACCGCTTGGTCTCCACGGACTCAAAGACGTGCCTGAGCTTCTCCTCGGAAGATGGCGTCGCAACCGAGTCGCGAGAGCCCGCGCACACCAATACCGGAGTCTTGCATTTGTTGACGAGGGCTGCTGGCGCTTCAGCTGGTAGCCCAGCACCGATGCTGATAACGCCGCCCAACTCACCGTCCAACGGCGAGTTGGCGGCTTGATGGAGAGCCACTACACCACGTCAGCAACTTGTCTACCCTGGTGAAAATCGACCGAGCGTAGCTACCTGCCAGACTCAACCCTGCCATCCCGCCCTGCCCAAGCCCGAAGACCATAATCTCCCTCGCGCGATACCCGCACTTCCCAACCAAGTCCTCCTCCACCAGCGCCTTCAGCATCGCCGAGCTTTGCCGAAACCCGGCGTCAGCGTCCACGCCTCCATTGGTAGAGTCGAAGATGATGTCGTCGCCCCAGTGGAAACCGTCCAAGTCCATCAGACCCTGCGGTCCCTGCACGGCAATGCATGCTGTCTCTGGGAGATTGAGCTGCTGGCCGAGCTTGGTGAAGGAGGCGTGCTTGTCCCCTAGGCCGTGGAGGAGGAGGAGGATATTGGTTGGGGGGTCGTTGTCGGGCGCTGTATGGGGGAGAGTAGGGTCAGTACCAGCCAGTCCACACCCTTATTACGACGACCAGGTTTCTGCTGGACGGCCAGATCGCCGCTTCGGTTGAAATACGGTCGTTCTCCCTCGAGTCACATCTCCGGGATCGAAGTCCATCGTGGACTTACGTGGCACGACAGTCAGTATCACATTCCCAGGGAAGTCCGTCGCCACTGGCAGGCGACCCATCTTCACCAGTGAGGCTGTGATCCCACTTTCTCGCCCCCTCCCCCGGAAGACTCCACTAAGGTACTAACGAAGAAGACACTGAGACAAGCGCCGTCAATCGATCTCTTGTGGCTGCTGCACTGCCTCAGGCCTAGAAGAAAACAAGCGGGTCAAGCTTCGTGATTGAGAGGCTTGGCTGGGGGCTTGGCTGACGAACAGGGATGCGGGGCGCGGGGGCGGCTGGTCAAACATTCGGCGTGTTGAGATCGACTTCACTCCGGCGATGCAAGACGTCTGCATCCAATTTGGACGGCGGATATGAGACTTTTGTGGAAGTGGTGGCGCCAATGGAAGATGGATGCACCATGCTACTGCTTCACTTGGGTAACTCTTGCGCTCACTGCAGTCTGCAACCCCTGATGAGCTGAGCTGAGCATTCACTTGCGTTTCATGAGGAGCTATGGGTCGATCTGGTGACGCCATTGGGCCCTTCTTTAAACGCGTGCATTGCATGTGCGTTGGTGGGGCAGTGGGCAGTGTATAAGAACGCGGTCAGTAGTCTTCCAACTCCCTCTCCCCAACAACAACCTTCAACACACTCCGACCAAATCCATCACCCACACCACTCCACAACCAACCACACCCCCCCATCCCATCCATCAATCAATCAAGATGTTCGGCTTCGGCGAGGGTCAGCAGAATTACGACCAGGTCTACAACCAGGACCAGCCCGACCAGAACGAGGGCAAGTTCAGCCATGAGCTCCTCGCCGGCGGTGCTTCCTTCGCCGCCATGAAGGTGTTCGAGGACAGGCAGCGCAAGGAGGGTGCGTCACATCCTCACCTCACACGCTGCAATGACTCCCCTACGGCGTACTGACCCTTCGTCCACACAGGCAAGCCCATCAACCACCAGTTCGCCAAGGAGATGCTGGCAGGCATCGCCGGTGGTGAGGTCGACAAGCTCTGCGAGACCAAGGGCGCCGACTACATCGACCGCGAGCGCGCCAAGCGTGAGGCCAGCTCGCGCACCGACCAGATGTACGACCAGCATTACGGCCAGTACGAGTAAGTCAGACGTACTCTCAGCCAATGTGATGTACCATTACTGACTCTCGACTCTCTTCTACAGCCAGTACGACCCGAACCAGCAGGACCCGCCGCAGCACGTCCGCGACTCCTTCGGTGGCGGAAGCAACTGGTAGAGAATTATTCACCCTACGAGTAGCACCGAGGATGTAGTTCTTTGGTGGCTCGAGCATGCATCGATGCTGAGGAGAGGGAGTTTTGATGATATGAAACCAAGTCGAGCGGCTGGATGCCCTCGCGCGAGGCTGGCTATGTAGCTGAGGTATGAATTGAAAAAAGCAGTTGTTCTGACAAAAACGATCTCACGTCTTATGGACTCCTCGTTATGCTGTGACTGTATCATCCACCAGTGAAGTATGTGCATGTCGAACGACTTCACCAACGAAACGCTTCGAGGCACACGAGAAGATAGCAGCCCTCAGCGCACGCACGAATGACGTGGCGGCAGGCCTTGCATGTGTGATGGAAGCTCAAGCGCGAGCGCGTACATAACGAGGGCATCCTTCATGTCAGTGCGACCTCCATCTCTCGTGTCCATGAAGGTGTGTAGCTGCGTATGATAGACGTTTCCGAAGTGTTTGCTCCAAGCTTCCGATTGTTCAACACATTCCCGCCCTCCGCGCCACTCGCTCTCCAACAGCAACCCCCATCGCCCACTCATGCCCGCGTGCCTTCTTGCACCGCGACATGCGTCTTTCACAACGCTTGCTGGGCTTGTTAGACATACTACAGTAAGAGCACGTCTCTGTGTCTCCTCGACCGTACCACCGCGCCGCCCCGTTACCACCGCCTCACCCCCAGGCAGCCTTACTCTTCGTCAGCACACTCGCCTGCAAAGGCCCGCATCATCTGACTGCACCTTCCTTCTACCATTTGCGACTGGGAGCTGCGTGAGCACTGCACTCGCTGCTGATCATAGACCCAATTCCCGTCGACCATCCACTCCAGGTCGCAAAGTCTCAAATCAGAGATCAGCGGCACGGAGGTTTGCAACCATGGCTGAACAACCGCTTCACAGTCATGCGAGCCCGGGCGGCGTCCAGCGTCTGGCGGACAAGCTCGAGAAGCCACTGCTCGACAATCGATCGTACCGGGTGGTGAAGCTCAGCAATGAGCTCGAGGCCCTGCTCATACACGACCCGGACACGGACAAGGCGTCCGCCGCCATGGACGTCAACGTGGGCAGTTTCAGCGACGCTGAGGACCTGCCGGGTATGGCGCACGCGGTCGAGCATCTGCTGTTCATGGGCACGGAGAAGGTACGTGTGAAGACCCCATGGGAAAGGGTGGACGGCAGGGTGTGGGAGAGACTGACGCCGGGCTCACGATAGTATCCAGGAGAGAACGACTACAACCAGTACCTGACCAAGTACGGCGGGTACAGCAACGCCTTCACCGCCTCGACCTCGACCAACTACTACTTCGAGCTCTCCGCTTCCGCGACGTCCAACAGCCCGCCACCTCGCTAAACGCGAGCAAAGAGACCCTAACTGCGTCCGTGTCGAAGGGGCAATCACCGCTCTACGGCGGCCTGGATCGCTTCGCACAGTTCTTCGTCCGCCCGCTGTTCCTCGAGGACACGCTGGACCGCGAGCTCCGGGCCGTGGACAGCGAGAACAAGAAGAACCTGCAAAGCGACAACTGGCGCATGATGCAGCTGAACAAGAGCCTGTCGAGCAAGAAACACCCCTTCCACAAGTTCTCCACCGGGAACTACAAGGTCCTGCACGATGACCCGATCGAGCGGGGCGTGAAGATCCGGGAGGCTTTTATGGGTTTCTACGACAAGCATTACTCCGCGAATCGCATGAAGTTGGTTGTTTTGGGAAGAGAGAGCTTGGACGTGCTGCAGGAGTGGACTCAGGAGCTGTTCTCGGCCGTGCCGAATCAAGGTCTGGAGAAGCTCAGGTGGGACGGGATGCCCGTGTATGGCATGGAGGAGGTGGGCACACAGATCTTCACCAAGCCGGTGATGGATCGGAGAACGCTGGACATCTACTTCACGTACCCGGACGAGGAGGAGCAGTGGGAGTCGCAGCCGAGTCGGTACCTGAGCCACTTGCTCGGACACGAAGGGCCTGGCAGCGTGCTCGCATACCTGAAAGCGAAGGGGTGGTGCAACGGCCTGAGCGCCGGTGGCTCGCCGATCTGCCCGGGTGCAGCGTTCTTCATGGTGCAGGCCCAGCTCACGGCGGAGGGTCTGAAGCACTACAAGGAGATCATCAAGATCATCTTCAACTACGTCGCGATGCTGAAGGAAGAGCCGCCGCACAGGTGGATCTTCGAGGAGATGAGCAAGCTGCACGAGGTCGACTTCAAGTTCCAGGAGAAAATACCTGCGTCTCGGACTACGAGCATGCTGAGCGGGACGATGCAGAAACCATTACCGCGGGAGCAGCTACTCAGCGGACACAGCCTGCTACGTAAATTCAACCCAGAAGGCATCAAGCGCGGCCTGTCTCATTTGGACCCGGACAACTTCCGGATAGTGCTCATCAGCCAGGACTTACCTGTCGAGACGGACTGCAAGGAGCAATGGTACGGCACGGAGTACAAGTACGACAAGATCCCGGAAGACTTCATGAAGGAGGTGAAGAAGGCGGCGAAAGCCAGCGCAAGCGACCGGCCATCGCAATTGCATCTACCCGGCAAGAACGAGTTCGTGCCGCAGCGACTCGATGTCGAGAAGAAGGAGATTGCGGAGCCGGCTGTGGCGCCTGCTCTGATACGCAATACGGATGGAGTGCGGACGTGGTTCAAGAAAGACGATCAGTTCTGGGTCCCGAGAGCAACGGTTCACGTCAGCTTGAGGACACCGCTTCTGAACCTTACCCCGCTCAACGCCATCACAGGCCACTTGTACAAGGAGCTCGTGGAGGACAGCTTGATCGAGTACTCGTACGATGCCGAGTTGGCGGGCTTGGAGTACGGCATCTCGCCGACCAGCGACGGCATCGATGTGGTGGTCTCCGGGTACAACGACAAGATGCCGGTCCTACTCGAGAAGGTCCTGCTCACGATGCGCGATCTGGAGGTGAAGCAAGAGCGCTTCGATGTCGTCAAGGAGCGCGTGGGCCGGGGTTTCCGCAACTTGGAGTACACGGAGCCATACCGGCAGATCGGGACTTACAGCCGCTGGATCGTGAAGGAGAAGGGCTGGCTGCCGGAGCAGATGCTGGAGGATCTGGAGGGGCTGACGACGGACGATATCCGGGCCTTCTACCCGCAGGTGCTGAAGCAGATGCATATCGAGCTCCTCGTGCACGGCAACATGTACAAGGAGGATGCGCTGCGGACGGCCGACCTGGTGCAGAACACCCTCCAGCCGATCCGCTTGCCGCCCAACCAGTGGCCTACGAGGAGGATGCTGGTGCCGCCGCCGGGCGACTACGCCTACCGGAAGACGCTCAAGAACTCGGACAATGTGAACCACTGCATCGACTACTACATGACCGTCGGCGCCAACGTCGACCGCGCCACCCGCGCCAAGCTCCTCCTCTTCGCGCAGATGACGTCCGAGCCCTGCTTCGACCAGCTGCGCACCAAGGAGCAGCTCGGGTATGTCGTCTCGAGCGGCACCGTCTTCCAGAGCAGGCTCGCGTCGTACCGCGTCCTGATCCAGTCGGAGAAGGACTGTGCGTACCTGGAGGGCCGCATCGAGGCGTGGCTTTCCGGCTATGAGCAGGTGTTGCGGGAGATGCCGGCGGAGGAGTTCGAGTCGTATAAGACTGGGTTGGTGAACAAGCGTTTGGAGAAGCTGAAGAATTTGGGCCAGGAGACGGGGAGGTTTTGGCATCATGTTATGAGCGAGGTCTTTGATTTTGAGCTTGGTAGGTACTGCGGAAGTGTTTGTGGAGGCGAGTGAGATGCTGACGAGAGTGGACAGTGTACCGCGATGTGGAGCATATTGAGCCTTTGACCATCAACGATATGCTGGAGTTCTTCCGGACGTTCTTTGACCCGAAGACCGCAACGCGGTCGAAGGTGGCCATTCATATGGTCGCTCAGGCGTCTGCGGAAGACGTTGCCAAGAAGACCGATCCGGGGGAGCAGCGAACGAAGCTCGCGGAGATACTTGCCGGAGTGTTGGGCCAGCTGAACCTCCAGGCCGATGTGGCGCAACTCTCTGAGAGGCTGGAAAAGGTCGATATTGCGGGTGGTGACACTGACGGTATCGTCTCGGCCGTGGGCGCGTACCTGAAGGACGACCCAGCCAACAAGCCCGAGCAAGTGCAAGGTGCAATGGAGCAGGCGCCGGCGGTGCTGGCGCAGATCCTGCCGCAGCTGGGTATCAAGGCGAAGAAGGGTGACGGAGAAGTGGAGGGTGAGGCGGCGCCGGAGAAGAAGAACAAGACGGTGTTTATTGAGGATGTCAAGGAGTGGAAGGCGAGCTTGCCGCTCAGTGCGGGACCGAAGGCGGTCAGGGAGTTGAGTGATTTCGAGGAGTTGGAGTCGAAGCTGTGAGGTGGTGGCTCGGGGGTCATGGGAGCGTTGCACCTCTCAGAAGCCTGGGGTGTGGAACGCTGGATAATATGAGACAGCGTCCTGTCACAGCGGAGGAGGTTGTATAGTAGATGTACTCTACTCATGCATGATACAGCTCGAAGATCGCTCCTCGTCCCGTAATGCTCGTCCTCCAAACTAACACTTTTTCTCTCTCATGTTGTTCGCTGGTCTGAGCTAAGCGGCAGCTTCCGTCAAATGCCAAGCCCTGCCTGAGCTTCACCTCCAACGCCAGACTAGTCAACACATCCAACCATTGAGCCAACACGGCGCCCACAACAATGCTCCAACGAACCTCCCTCCGCGCCCTGCGCGCGGTAGCCCATCGATCCACCCCTACCACTACCACTACTACCACCACCACCCTCCGCGCCGCCTCCTCCCGCAGCACCGACAACCCCGTCCCCGCCAACGACCCAAACCCGACGAAACCGCACTCGCCCGTGCCACCCATCACGAGCAACGCCCTCGCCACCTCCTCGGAGGGCTCCGGCGATTTCATCCTGCAGGAGAGTCCCGAGAAAGGCGAGGAGAGGCGGGTGATGCAGGCCCCGAATCGCGGAATTATCTGGAGCCGGAGTCAGAAACCGCGGGCGGAGGCCATGGTTGGGCCGAGGTTTGAGCAGACTATTATGGAGGATCAGGTGAGCTTTCACAAGAAGACAAGGTGTAAGGGGGTGGGGTTTGGGGGGTTCGAGAGGGTTGTTGGGTTGGAGAGGGGGTGCTGATTCAGGGTCGTTCGTAGCCACGCCCATACGCAGCGATCGATCTCGTCCACAAGCAGCCGGTGCGCTGGACCAAGACGCGCAGTGTCTCCTGCGACGGCGGGGGAGGGCCGTTGGGCCACCCGAGGATCTTCATCAATGTGGATAAGCCGCAGATTTGCGGCTGCACTTACTGCGGGCTTCCGTTCGTACGTGCACAGATTCTCATTTTCCGAGGCAGGTGAGCAGCGCTGATGGGTTCTACAGGCGCACGAGAAGAACCGCAGGTATCTCGAGAGCTTACCGTCCACGAGTTACCCGCTAGAGCCGACGAGCGACCCGGCGGCGTTGCCTCCGAGCCATATCACGGGCAAGACGGGCTCGACGGAGCCGTATCAGACGAATACTGGGTTGCCGCTGGAGCAGAGGTAGAAGCGTGCAAGTCGTGGCATCATTTGTACATACTTTCTCGTTACACCATGCATTCATATGCACATTGAAGCACCCCATGATGCAGGCTCGTTCAACGCCATCACTCATACAAAAAAAAGCAAGGCCGCCGCAATGCCGATCCTCTCCCGTCCCCATGCTCAGACTTGATATGCGATCAACCCTTCTTCTCCCCCTGAATCGTAGCAACCACCCTCCGACTCTGCCTCCCATCCCGAAACTCCAAAAACCACACCCCTTGCCACGTCCCCGTCGCCAGCGCCCCATTACTGATTGGCACCGTCACACTCGCCCCGACCAGCGAGCTCTTCACATGCGCCGGCATATCATCCAGCCCCTCCGCCGAATGCCGATACAAATCCCCCTTCCGATCCTCGGGGGCTAAGCGGTCCAGCGCCTCGGACATATCGGCGCGGACATCGGAGTCGTAGTTCTCGTTCAGCGAGAGGGCGCAGGAGGTGTGCTGGACGAAGAGGTGGAGGAGGCCGACTTGGTAGGTTTTGATTTCGGGGAGTTGTTGGATGATGTAGTCCGTGATGAGGTGGCTGCCGCGGCCTTTGGAGGGGAGCGCGAAGTGTTTCTGGGACCAGGCCATCTCGGGTTGTTGTTGATGCTGCTTCTCTTTCGCTTTCGCCGCTGTGTAAGGCGCGGTTGCTGGTGGTGGGTAGCAGCTTGCGGGGGGGCAGCAGGCGCAAGTCGGTACTAGTTGGTAGGGCTCTCGGGTTACTGTTCCGCTGAGGTACTCGAGGGGGAGGAGGAGGGGTTTGAGGAGGATGTGGAAGAGGCTGGGGAAGAAGGCGAGGATGAAGATTACGAGGAAGATGACCGTGTTGCGTAGGTTGGTGTCGAAGGGCATTTGGTAGGGATATGTTTTTGGGGAAGTTCGAGGAGCGAAGGTGCTGTGACGTCAATCTCGCAATGTGAGACGGGTCGAGTGAGCGATATGGGATGCCGTAGACAAGGTACGGTATGTTTTCGAGGGACAGTGTACGTGTATTGAGCGGCCGAGTAAGATCGTGAGCATCGTTTGCTGTTCGTGCTATACTACGCTGCGTGCCGCATGAGCTCAACAGTCAATGCTGAGCTGCAGTCAAGGCAACCGCATTCGCTCGTGACTCGCCAGCTGGCCAGAGAAACAAGCTGCGGCACCACCACTCCCAGTTGCCCCTTCGTCTTGCGGTCCCTCAATACCTCATACCTCATTACCGATGCGGAACCTCTTGAGCAACTCAAGTCAATCTTCCTTCTTCTCCTCCTCCTCCTCCGCCTCGCGAACGAAGTAGTAGCTCCCCTCCGTTCTCGGATACTTCATCCACTCGCCCTTGAGCTCTTTGATCGAGATGAAAGTCCTAAACCCGCGGTCCATGATTAGCAAAGCTCACAAATCCTAGGATCTCAGAGGAGTATGAGTGGTCAGACTCACCGCAGCGTATGACTCCCATCCCCCTCCACACACCACATCATCTGGTCCTCCCTCACCCCCGTCGGCACGATCTTGCGCTTCTGATACGCCCCCTCCTTCGCCGCGAGCTTCATGTTGTCCTCCTCCACCTGCGCCTTCGTGCGACCCAGCCACAGATTGCCCTGCTGTGGCGGCATCGGTGCCGCGGTACCGGAGTACGCGGGCTGGTAGACGTGGTAGTTCGCCATCTGCAGCTGCGACTGCGGTGCCGCGACCGGCTGGGTAGGGCCGGAGGTATAGTAGGCAGGGTACGCGACGGGCTGCGCGGTGGCGTAGGTGTACTGCGCGGTTGGGTAAGCAAACGCTTGCTGCTGCGGCGGCTACTGCTGGTAGTAGATGATCTGCGGCGCGGGCAGGACTTTAGGCGACGAAGGGGCCGGGGCAGGAGCCTGGCTCGGTGGGTGGTAGACGTGCGAGCGCAGGCCCTTGTGGCTGTCGTAGCCTGAAGCCGCGACGGCCACGTGCTGCTGCTGCTGTTGGAGGTCACTGGCGTCGTCGGGCCAGTGGTCGCAGTCGCTGCTGCCGTCGTCGTCTGCGTTGGTTGCGGTCATGTTGTTGTCTTTGTTGTCTCTTGCCTGATTGGGCTTCCAGTGGCGTGGATGGATGGAGATGCAGTCGTGATATCGGTCAAGCAGCACATGCAGTGTATCGGTTCAAGTTCCAGCTCGGTGAGAAAAAGCCTCGGTGGCGAGTGAAGCTTCCCCGGCGGCGGCAGGAGACGGAATGACAGAAAGGGAAGGAGCGATACGTACCACCTTCTTGGCACGCCGATCAGCAACAGGCACGAAGATCTGCTTCTTCTCCGGTCGACGACGTCTCTTCTTCGGTGCAGGTGGCGGCGGCGATGAAGGCGGCGATGCGAGGTAGATGTCGGCGAACGGCCAGCAACAGGGAAGGCACATGGTGAATCAGCGTTGCGAATGAGAAGCGAGGTGTTTTGGTGAAAGTTTGGGGGAAGGAGAAGGTGGAAACAGCGAGCGCGGCTACTTCAGGCACAACCAGCTGCCTTCGTTCGCGCCTTCCCTTTTTCATCACCACACCTTCGTACCGCAAGCCCCTCACGGATCATTCGTACCTCGAGCCCTCTTCGTACATGATGAAATCCAATCCAACCCCCACCAACACCACGCTCAAAACGCAAAAGCCACCAAAAAAAACCCTCCCCTCCCCTCCCTCACGGCAACCGCTCCATCTCCTCCCTCTGCCTCAGATACTCCTTCGCCAACGCATCCCCGCCCTTACTGCTCAAGCTCATCCAATGATGCGCCACGCACATAGTCGCGGGATCGCAGCGATGCGGATCCTGGTTCTTCCGCCACTTGCTCTCCAGCTCCTCCTTGAAGACGTCCCGGGGCCGCGCGAAAGGCGCCAGGAGGTGGTCCATCAGCTCCGGGTGCGTGAGGTAGAGCGTCGCGAGCTCGCGCTGGGCGACGGGGTCGCCTTCTTTGGCTGTGATTTGCAGCAGGGAGGCGGCGTCGGACATGCTGTAGCGTGCTACATCCTCTGCTGGGGGTGTGCGGGTTGGCGCGGTGAAGGTGGCGGAGTCGCGTTGTTGTTGCGCTGTGGACGAGGTGGGGCCGTGTCCACGGTTGTTGGAGTGATAGGCGACGATGCTGTCTGCGGTCTCCACCATGAGGTTGCGCAGCTCCTGTTTCAGACCCGTAATCGCGACGGCGGCGTTGCAGAAAGCCTTCCCCGCTGGGGTGCTTTCTAGTATACTTGCTGGCAACAACGCTGCGATGTATTGTAGGTCGCGGAAAATAGCGGCAGGACGCAGCGTCGTGTCACAGAACAGCCTCCGGAAGCCTTCAATACTGGTATCGGCTCGACGAGCGGTATCCCCTTTCGCGCGACAAAGTCCCGATTCGTCCATATAGAGCGGCAGAAGTTGATCGATGTCATACAGGATCGACAATTTTGATGAAGGGCTGCTGGATGCGGCGAAGGAGCCGAGCATCCGCTCGAAGGCTTTCAAGAAGTCAAAAGCACCAACCTGCCCTGCCGTGTGCGGTCCTCCCCGAGACCCAGTACGATCGCCTAGGGGATCATAATAGAGGCTTGCAGTGTATTTCTCCGTCAGCTCGCCACCAAGACCAGTCCAAAAAGCGCGATCAGTCTCGCTGCCGTCGCTGAACAGGGTCGACGTGAGATCACTCAGCAGCAAAGCAGTGACGGATCGTCGTAGGTCCTCAACCGTCACATAATGGTCACGCCCATCATTCGTGAAATGCGCTGCTTGATGAACATGTGGGGCATAGTCTGCGTGTGGTAAGACCCCATACTCGTCGCGCTAGACGGCGACCGCGCTTCAGTCATCGCTGGCGACCAAAACGGCGCCGAAGACTTGTGCGTCAACGTCGGGCTGCGAGACTCCAGGTACTCTCGCGAGCTCGCACTCGACAGCTGGTGCGAAGTGCTGGACAGAGCGTCAATGCTCGGGGCAACATTAGTATGCAGTGGCAACTGATTCAACCGCCCAGTGGTGACCTGAAGTGCCGAGGGCAGACCATTCCCGGCCAATGGACGCGAACTCTCTCGCGCGAACAACGGATTCGACGATAGCAAGGCCCCATCGGCGGTAGTGAGCTGCTCGACGCACTTCCGTACCTCCATGCACAGCCTATGCAGCCGCTCCTCCCCCGGACACAGGATCTCGATGTTGTTGTTCTCCAGCCAGGTCAGAGTGGCGCGAGCCTGGTCATCGCTGAGCTTGCCCGGACCGCCTTGCTCCGGTGAGGCACTCAGCAGCTCGAGGACCTGGGCGTCAGTCTTGAGATGAAAGCCGGCGGCAGGCAGCTTGGCATTGCTCCAATGCCGTAGGGGAGGCGTGACGCGGGAGCGCGGTTGTCGCTTGGGCTTGCCCATGACACGGAGAGCGCTGGCGATTGAGCGTGCCTCGTCGTATGGCGCTGAGATGCGGACATCCGCGACGAACCACATCTTATCCCGCAAGTCGTCTGCTGTTCTCCGGGCTATTGTGAGGTCGGATGCGTGTGGCTCGAGGGCCTGCATAGCCAGACGGAGCCAGCCCGTGCAGGCGTCCGTACTGACTTCATCGTTGGTCAGGCTGAGATGGACTTGAGCTTCGAGATGCGCCAAGGTGGTCATGAGTCCTTGCGTCTCTGTCCCATCCACGCAGATGCTTCGAAAATGCCGCAGCTGCTCGTACCAGCAATGTGCTCCAATGAAGTCTGCGATGCCCTCTGCGGCCTTGTAGACACCTTCCATTGCATGTAAAAGGTGTAGGTATACATCTAGCGCTGCCGAGGAATAGGATGAAGTACTGAAATCTGGGACGCAGTTCTCCGGAGGTGGAACACTCGTCAGCAGGTCTTGCAACAGGAAGACATACGTGGCAGCCCGATGGTCGTCGCGGTCCACCGCCAGCCCATCCGTCCGATCAAGGAACTCCGCGGGTAGGGCCTGCTCTGGTTCGACCAGTTCATCACCATGCGGAGACAGGAGCAGGACCACCCAGCTGTTCGTGGTGGATCCGGTTGGGCCAATTGTATCCTCAATATTGTGGAGGACCTCATGGATGAGTTCGGGGTTGAAGTCAGGCTGGGCAGCGCGAGATGGATTAACGGGCCCGTTCACTGCCGGAGATACCTGACCGGCAACGTCGGGCTGTCCGATGGCGCCTGGCGGGCAAGATGTCGGAACATTAAACGGCTGCTCCGGTGGCACGGGGGATGCGAACAGTGAGAAGCCTGAGACGGATGACGCGGAGGACTGCAGACCGGATGGCATGGCATAATGCTCCGAAGCGACGGATTCCGCTCTCCGCTGAGGGTACAGCGCCCGGATGACAGTGGCGATATCAGTCGCGGATGTGACGAGAAAAGCTTCCCGCTTGGGCGCTGATGGCCTGTGGTCGAGGTGAGGCTCTTCCAAGCGGAGCATAACGGCATCGACTCGCGACGCGAGATCGATGGGTATGGCGTTGCCATGTTTCCTGCAGATGGGGTCAGCTGATCGATCAACGGCGGGACAGGGCACTTACCATGCGTGAGTGACCTCGAAGACTGCCTTCTGTACTCGATTCGCAATCTCACGGAGAATGCGAGAGCGGGCGTTGTCCGAGATGTAGTAGTCGGGTAGCATACCGAAGGCCTAGCCGAAGTCAGTTGAATAACGACCTCATGTGCCAGATCTCTTACCTCCGGGAGGACAATAGCGTCCATGATGAATGAGGAGAACAGCCAGCGAGTTAGTAAGAAACGAGAAAGTCCACGCTGATGGCCCGAGTCCTGCGGCAGCTTGGTCCATATCGCTCGGCACATCCTCAAGACAGGCTCCGGAATCACCGTGGCACCCGACGTATCCGACAACAATTCCAAGAGCTGGTTCACGGCATCAACATAGAATGCTTCGGCTTGAACATCCTCCAGGGCAGGTATCTCCGGTCGCACCTGTATCCGCATGCGGAATGACTGCTTGCTAGGCTGCTCAAGGAGGAAAGCTCCACGCTGGAGAGTTTGGAGCAACCAAAGCTCAAGTCTCTGTTTCCCGGGCCATGCGGTGGACAACGCCCATAGATCCAGCACAGCTGGGACCAGCTTTTCACTCCCGGGCTTCTGTTCAGCGATCAAGCGTGCGCAGACGGTGGACCAGACGTCAAGCGCTCGGTTCTCCTCATCATCCGGTCCTCCAGAGTATGCACTTACGGAGTACACGAGTGTTTCCAAAGAGCTCCCGAATGCAAGGGAAGAAAGCGAGTCCGTTTGTCTGTCAGCCACGTAGCCCAATTGCTGAGAAGACCGTGAATATGAACCCCTACAAGAGTCAAGTACGGAACCAGTAGACCTCGTGGACCCTCGGTCGGGGAGCAGCGCCAGGAGCTCTCGGTGGGTGAGTGTAGCTAAGCGGTCAGTAATGAAGTCTCCGCTGGTGTGAACCCGGTATAGTAGCTTCAAGATGGTAGTACGATGGTGGTCCGGCAGCCCGTGGAGGAAAGTTCCTGCGGTATGATCACTTCCGTCCGCTGGCTCAGCTGTCCGGGTAGCGCAACCGTCCGCGACATCATGGAGCGCGTTGAATAGGTTCGCAAAGCTGGGCTTGTCCTCGGATCGGATGCACTCGGCCAAGGTCCGATGGACGGAGCGAGCTATCTTCGCCAGACGAGCGTTCCGGGCGGTGGCCAGTTGGAGTGAACGCAGCTCAGCTTGCAGGTCACAAAGTTGCCGCCTTTGGTACTTTTGCATCCTCAATAATCGGGAAATGCGCGGCAGGTCCGGGAGAGGAGCAAGAGGATTGGCCACTGGAAGGACTGGCTGAAGTGAACTTCCGGCGTGAAGAGCGTCCGGCATCATCTCGCGATGGCACTCTTGATCCAGCGTGGCTTGGTCCTCATGGCAGGGCTCGAGGGTACTGCTCAACACCTCCGGTTGCTCCAGAAGCGCCGGCTTGATGGCCATGTCCAGGGAGGGTGGGCTCGAGAGCGGCCGAGGTGGGAGGGAGGAAGCAGCAGAAAAGAAGGAGGCATATCCACCCTGGCAAGCGACTCCCGGACTCGAGGACCTGGAGCCATGGTAAGAGCTCGGGGGTGACACAGCTGCAAGGAGGTAACAAATCGTTAGCGGCGATGGGGGGTTGACAGATGCCAGCTCATCAAGTACATCTGACGGCGGGAAGGGGTCTGATTGGACCAGTCTGGACACGGTATGCAATGGACCTTGCCAGCCGGCGACTAGGTATATGGGACGTACAGCGTAAGACCCTCTTCGCTTCCTCCAGTGGCAGCAGGCCGGACTCAAGCATCGCTTGGCGGCCGGTGCCGGCGTGGCGGCGACGAGGTTTGCCCCTCGAGTCTCGAGTCTCGATGCCAGCTCACAGCGCCATCTGGTGCGGAGATGCCGGGGTTGGCCCTATCGATAGGGACCAGCTGCAAGTATCCGGGAGTGCAAGTGCGGTACGTCGTTTCCGATGGTGAGCGTGGGCAGAACCAGAGATGCGGGGGAGGACGGGAAGCGAAGCGATAGTCCGTCGAGTGATGAGAGCTGGTAGAAATATGGAGGACAAGTTTGATGGGCCGGAGGAGATGAGCTCAAAAAGCGAGTCGGCCGGCACCGCAGAGAAGGGAAGCACAGCGATCACGAGCCTGCTGCAAGTCCAGTAGTAGTGGT
>NAJQ01000060.1:0-31725 GCA_005059865.1 Friedmanniomyces simplex
ACGGTCTTCAAGAAGATGCTACCCTCCGCCACCTTCGCCCGCCTCGACGGGTCCATCGAAGCGTCCAAGCGCCAAGACATCGTCAACAATTTCAACTCCGACCCATCGATCGACTGCTTGCTCCTGACGACCAGCGTCGGAGGCCTCGGTCTCAACCTCACGGGCGCCGATACCGTCACCTTCGTCGAGCACGACTGGAACCCGCAGAAGGACCTGCAGGCCATGGACCGCGCGCACCGCATTGGGCAGAAGAAAGTCGTCAATGTCTACCGCCTCATCACGCGCGGGACGCTCGAGGAGAAGATCCTTAGTCTGCAGCGCTTCAAGATCGACGTCGCTTCCACGGTCGTGAATCAGCAGAATGCCGGTCTCGGGACGATGGAGACGGATCAGATCCTCGACTTGTTCAGTTGGGGGGAGACGGATCCGAATCTGGCTTTTGGCGAGAAAGGCGGGGACGGCGAGGCGGTGGATGAGTCGAATGCGGTGGATGCGGAGGGGAATGTGAAGGAGAAGGGGAAGAAGGGGGTGGTGGATGAGCTTAGCGAGCTGTGGGATGATAAGCAGTATGAGGAGGAATTCAACCTCGATGGGTTCTTGAAGAGTATGAAGGCTTGATTTAGGCTGGCGAGCGGAGGGGCATAGCGAAGGGGAGAAGAAGGCCGAGACCGACTTGGCAACGAGCTTCTGCGACAATGAGTGTACGATAGGAGTAGTACGATAGGTTGTGCCTGTTCATGACCTCCCATTGGGGTTCATCGAGCGGGTGTACCTGGGCGACGCGCGGGCCCTTGCACGTACGCTCGAATGCCTAGAATGTGTTGACGTCGGAGATGATAGCTTATCAGTTTACTACCACCTAGCCCTCTGAATTGGATCGATAGAGCCTGCCGTCTTTGTTCATCGTCGCTCGGCGCGACGGCGACGCTAAACCAACGTTGCTGAAGGACATGTTCCCCGACAACGACGACGACCTCGAGGTTCGAAGGACCGCGTCTCATCGACGAGAATCAGGATGGTATAGAGTGCCGCACAACTGGGTGCGCGTCCGCATGTGACCCCCGCGTCACAAGCTTTGCATGTGCCGCCTGTCGTCATCAGGCATGCCTACCTTTCCTTACCCTTATGATGGTGTGCATGAGCATGAGAAGACGATAGGAAGGTCTTCTCATCTACCGTACACAAAACCCCCCCCCCGCGCGCATCCCCAACCAACTCACCCACAAACCGAGCTCCGAGACATCCACAGCAATTCCTGACGCTCACACGATGCCGAGCGACGATGAACCCCAACGTATCGCGCGCCCCCTCCACCCAACACCCCCCACCCTCTCAAACTAACAAGCGTGACACACAGCCGCCGGCCTCCTCGCCCCCCTCGGCGACCCCCTGGGCAAAGTCGTCAACACAGCCCTCAAACCGACCCTCGGCGCCCTCACGGGCGCCATCGGCGAGCCGGCGGGAGCCGCGATGCGGAAGGTGGAGGTGCAGGCGAAGCGGGAGAAGGGGTATGATGATGAGGAGAAGCCGGAGGAGGAGTGGTGGGGGGGGAAGAAATTGGGTGGGGGGGAGAGTTCTGGGAAGAACCCGCTGGGGCTGGGGAAGTGAGAGGGAGGGGGTGGAGGGGGTGGGAGAGGGGTTTTTGGGGGGATGTGTGTGCGGGCGTTTTAGTTGGTGGGGCTTTTATGATGGGTTGTGACTTGGTAATGGGGAGTTGTCGCTTGTGCAGTGACACGTTTGGTCCGCCGAGACGCTGCCCACGGCAAATTTACGCAGGCCTGGCAAGCACAGATTGATTAACTGATGCGACACGATGTCAAGATCAGCGTGGTGACTCGAGTGCTGAATAGTACGGCATGCACGGTCCAGATGCTTCTCTCGTTTCTCGCAATGCATGAACAAACATGCTACGAGACATACAGACTGCGTGGCGAGAACGAATCAGACAGTCGAGGTTTCCCACTGTACGGTCTGATCATGCGGCTCGGCATGCTACGCATTGGCAGCTACTTCTGCGACCTCGCCTTGTTCTTCTCAGCATCCTCCTTCATCCCCTGCTGGACCCTTTGAAATAGAACGGAACGGTTAGTCGTGAGCGCAAGCCATAATCATGTCGGGGAGTGCATACCATGCCCTGCTCTGCGCAGCGTGCTTCTCCATCTAATGTCATCGAACAGTCAGCATTGGCTCGCCAGATCGCAAGAGGTATCAGTCAAACCAACCTTCTCCTTATCCGCCAGGAGCTCCTTCATCTTATAAGGATCCGGAATATTGGCTCCCTTCTGCACGGCCGGACGGTCCCACATGCGCTCCTCCCACGCTTTCAGCGCCGGGAAATCCTCAATGTTAATCCCAGCCCATCCAGCGGCGGACACCCAGCCCCAGTGAGCAATGTCAGCGATGGTGCACTTACCACCGACCAGGTAGTCGGCCTTGGTGTCCGATAGGTGCTTGTCCAGGACGCTGTAGAGCCGCCTCGTCTCGTTCTGGTAGCGGTTGACGCCGTACTCGATGTGCTCGGGGGCGTAGCGCGTGAAGTGGTTGGCTTGCCCCTGCATCGGGCCTACGGTCGTCGCAGCATTAGCCGTGTTTGCTCCACCTCGTGTGACAACGCGCAGCTTACCGACGCCGGCGTTCATGTAGAACAGCCAGTTGGTCATCTGTTGCCAGCTTTAGCTCTCGACCTAGTCGAAGGTATTTCGCGCTTTCTACCTCGACATGCTCTCGGGTCCCCTTGGCGAACGAGATCTTGTTCTCCGAGTCGTAGCGGTCAACGAGGTACTGCATGATAGAGCCGGATTCGAACAGCCTACCCATCGATGAGCGTGCACGGTTTGGCGGGATCACAGGGGAGGATAGTACCTGATGGTCTTGCCATCCGTGAACTTATCGGTCAGGGCTGGGATCCTGCCGTTTGGGTTGATGTCGAGGAACCATTGCTCCTGCATTGCATGGTCAGCCTGCTACGCCGAAGACGTCAATGTTGATTCCAGCGACGGAGACCTTTTGCGTGTTCTTCGAGATGTCGATCTTCGTCCAGTCGTAGGGCACGCTACGTGTCGACATCAGTCTCACTGCCGGTTCGATTGCCTGTCGGCTTGTAGTGCACTGCCGTACCCCAGCTCCTCGAGGGTGATTGATATCCTGGACGATCAGGTCAACAGCTGTTCCGGCTCGAGAAGATGATGACGCTGAAGGGGTGACTGCGTACTTGATGCCATTCGGCGTCTGGGTAGTGTAAAGGTGGATGTCGGGCTTCTCGGACGACATCTTCGGGGATTGGAATGGAATAGAATGCAGCTGTGTGGGTGGTCTTTCCTGGCAGCGAAGAAGGCACGGACTTTGGTGTTGGTGAGGAGTGGGAAAGAAGACTGGTATGAAACGACCTATAGAGGTTCTTTGAAATGTGGTCATGACCGGCCCCCGCTCTCGGAGCTCTGCTATATAATACCTTACCTAACAACGGAGTGACTCTCCAAGGTAGAGCGGAGCTTGTAGAGCTCCCGAATCTGTAGCTGTTCTTTTATACAGCAACACCAGCTAGGTCGTGTACAGCACCACAACGAGATCGGCCCAGCGCATATCTTATTCACACAATCACATCAGCGTCCCAGCACCAAGGCACGCACTGGTAGACGCAACACCTCGAGCCCCACGCGATTCCACCTCCCACACACCGCATCCCAATCACCATCACCACCCACCCTCACTCCCTCCCTCCCTCTTCTCTACCAAGAGAAAGCCTCCTCGAAAAAATCAACCTCACTCTCCTCACACCTCCCCCTCACCGCGGCCCGCACATCATCGCTCAGACTCCCCGTCCCGCACACACTCACCGCCATCGCCCCAACCTGGCGTTCCTGCTCCTTCCCAATCAGCGCGCCGACATCAGGTTTACCCGGGAACATCTGCACGCTGGAGCTGGGGCTGTGGATCTCCTTGGTGGACCGGGGCCGGGTGACGAAGAGGAGGATGCGGAGGATGTCGCGGCGTTTGTCCATGCCGAGGATTCTGTAGTGAGTATTGTGAGTCAAATGATTATATTTTACGACAGCCAAATTTGAAAGGGGTAGAATGATGGGGCAGGACAGGACAGGACTTACTCTGTCATCCAGGGACGGATCCACTCGAGGTGCTCGGGCGACTGGATGATCCAGACCAGCGTCACCTTTCTCGTCGCGCACATGCCATTGGCATACGCGGCGACGAGATCGCGGACATGCGGGACTTGGTGTGTGATGCCCACCCCGGCCGCGAAGAGCATGACCGTGCCATACGACTGGAAACTCTGATTCCCGTAGGGACCCTCGACGAACGCCGTAGTCATGAACTTCCCGCCCGCGGACAGCTCGGCCTTGCGGTACATTTTATCCGTGAAACCCGTTCGACGACGGATGATGAGCGACATGCTCGCCGCCTTCCGCGCGGCGAAGATGTCCTGTCGTGCCATCGGGAGGCCCTTCTCGCCGCCGAACTCGGGCTGCTCGTCGCTCCAGGCGAGGGAGAAAGGGTGGCTGGTCCAGAGGCCGACGGAGGGCATGTACATGTAGACGTGCTGGCCGGGCTTGAATTTCCAGGGCTTGGCGATGCGGAGGGTGACTCGGACGGCGTCGCCGGGGAGCGCCTCGACTTCGGCTTTGGTGACGCCGTTGCCCAGGTTGGTGCGGACGAGCTTGTACAGGCGCAGGGTGCGCTCGATGACCCAGCAGATGATGGCGCCGAGCAGGAGGGACTGCTGGGGTAGGGTGTTGAGGTGGACCCACACGGCGGCCGTCGCGACAATGACGAGAGCGATGTGCACGTGCAGGAAGGTCTCGTAGAAGGCGTGTCGCACGATCGACGGCGACTGCACCAAGATGGCCACGAAGGCGCAGGTCCCGATCATGCCGGTCAGAATCAGCTGGCTGCTGCCCATGGACACACTGATCATGGCCCAGCCCTTGGCACTGCCCACCAGGGCGATCTTACCCGCCATCCAGAAAGCCATGTGCGCGACCGACTCCGCGACGACGATGCGGCCGATCCAGCGGTGGAGGAGGTTGTAGGTGTCGAAGCTGATGTCCAGCATCCAGATGAGCGGGTTATTGCGGCCGGCCAGGAGGAAGAGCGGGATCATGTTCAGGACGGCGAGCACACCTGTGCGGTTGCGAGCGTCATCGTAAAAGGTCTTGGTGTCGTGCCAGTTGATCGTGATGACGCAGAAGGCGATATTCATGGCGAAGTACCCGGCGAGGAAGAGACTCTGCAGACGACCCGGCAGCGTGCCGACGTTCATAGCCGCCGAGAGGTGGAACTCGCGGTTGTGTCTCTTGCGGAAGAGCGGGGCGGAGATGAGGTGCCGCTTGAACTTGGCGTAGTTCTCGTTGGGGATGCTGAAGTACTTCTGCCGGCCGTCACTGGTGGTGCCGTGGTTGAGGTTGGCGAGGCGGCGAACGTGGCGGAGGAGGTAGAGGGTCCACCTGTAGACGAGCATGGCGGCGATGATGGCAGCCCAGGTCCAGGCCGTGTATTTGCAGATCCGAATGTTCTCGTCGCCGGCCGCCGTCTCCTGGGCTATCTGTTGGGGCGTGGGTGGGGGAGCTTCATAGGCAAGCGCATATGGCAGGGTGGCCGCAAGCAGCGCGAAGGTGGTGGTGGTGGAAGTCATGTTGGTGCGGTATGACCTGGTCGAGCCTTCTTCGTGTTAATTTTGTGAGTGAGTATCGTGACCGGCACGACGTTTCCTTGCTCGTGTGAGGGGTACAAAGTACGTCGAACGCGCGTATCAATGTCTTCTAACGAATGTGGTGCTGGCCCGCAGCAAGTAGTGTTGGCCGTCCTCCTCCTCGTCCAGCGGTGTCCGGCGTATGCTCGAATGTGAAGGGTCTTTGTCTTCCAGAGAGATGCGCAGTCGCCGGGTTCGAAGCGTTTTGAAAGCAAGCGAAGGCCAGACTCAGTGGTGTTGGAAGCGAGGGGCGAGCTTCTTCGTCAACATGAAGCAGGCAAGGAATGTGTGGCGGCACTGTGGGCGGACTGAGGAGTAGTGTGTGAGAGAGTGATGATGAGAGTGGTGAACGGTAACGAGTCTGCGGTTGAGTGACACCCCGGTGGTTCGTTGGTCGAAAAGAACGCGCCCAGACTGGCGTCGAGATTGCGGTGGAGTGTCTGAACGAACAAGGAGGAGAGAAGCCGAGACGCGGTCGTTAATTCGAAGCTACCGGGGCTTATGATGCTCGCGTGTTCTTGTTTCATCAACGAGTTTCCGCAGCGGCAGCAAGGTGCACCTGGACCTGATCATCAATATATGACGTTGCTTTACACCGACGGAGCGAGAACAAGGCCGCTCGAACAAATCCATGGTGCCTCACATTCACGAGCACAACGTCGTCAACACCCATAACCATCCGACTGTCCTCTCATCTCGGGAACGCGAGGAGGCGCCCAGGGGCCAGGGGATCGGGATCAACAAGCGTGCTTCACACGGATCTAGCCGCCCAGGAACAAGCGTCCCCGCCATCGAGCAGGGAGGTACTGATTGGCTGGCGACGACGAGGCTGAAACACGATAGAACGGCGCCTGGCAAAACAAACTCTTCGCCATCCATTTGGTATCGAACAGAGGAAGAGGCACCGGGGGCGGGATAGCGGAGGGGATGATGACGACGTTCACGACCGCGCTTGGTGGCGGGAGCAACTGTGAATCGTGATACTGATGCGGATGCGGCGGACTACTGGAGTCTGGAGCAGACATGTTGACTTTGGGCGAGCGTGCATGGAGTTGTCACTGCTTACGACGAACACACGTAATAAGGTAGTTCGAGTGAGCTCCCCATGCTCGTCGACCATTCCACGCCCACAGTCTCGAACAAGGCCATAGCCAGAAGCGGAGACAGCACAACGGTCCTCGCCATCGAACGCCTGGGGGAAGGGGGTGTCAGTGTTACCCACCGCCCTCAAACGCCTTCCCCCCGCCCGTGCCCATCTCCCATAACCCAAACCCACTCCACCCCTCTACCGCCTAATGCCCATTTATCCTCCTCCAAACCTCCTGCTCTCCCTCCGCAATCGCCGTCCCGGCCTTCCCAAACCACCCCCTCGCCGCGTCCCACGCCCCGCTCACCCCCTCGCTCACCCTCCGAGAATCCCCCTCGCTCGCCTCCCCCCCATTACCACCACCACCACCACCAAGACCCACCCCAGCACCAGCACTGGCAACGACCCCGCCCAGTCCCAATTTATCCACGAAACTCTCCCTCCTCGTCTCCTGATCCAGACTCGCGCGCTGCGCGGGACTCAGCTCCTGCGCGTACACATTCTGCACGTAACCCCCCGGGCGCTGCTCGGAGCTGACGCGTCTGCTACTGTTGCCGTCTTGATACTCGCCCACGGCTGGTGAGGCCACGGGGCCAAATTCAGTGACGCGGGTCCCGAGCGCTGCGGCGTTGTTGTTGTCGTTGCCGCCGTCGCCTGGCCCGCCATGACGCCCGCCGTGGAAGTCGAGTGCGTAGGCGCGTAGTTCTGCTGTAGCTGCTGAGCCGGAGGAGGGGGGGTGTACATCTGATTCAGCGCTCCCGTGAACGCGGAACCCTGCTGCTTTGTTACGCTCTCGCCCGCTCGAGGCGGGGGAGGAATGCCACTGGGAGCTTGCTGCTGGAACGGCACGGGTACGGCGCCCGGCTGC
Organism: Friedmanniomyces simplex; assembly: GCA_005059865.1. Taxonomy (NCBI): domain Eukaryota; kingdom Fungi; phylum Ascomycota; class Dothideomycetes; order Mycosphaerellales; family Teratosphaeriaceae; genus Friedmanniomyces; species Friedmanniomyces simplex. The sequence continues at coordinate 7,660 of NAJQ01000060.1, forward strand.
GGCGGTGGCGGAGGCCTATTCTCATTCTGCACACTCTGCGTTGTCCGCGTGGCCGAGGGCTGCGGGCTCGGTATGTAAGGTGTCTGTGCAGGAGCCACGGCGGCGCCGGGTCGTGCGGCTGGGTATCCTGGAGTCTGAGCCGCGGCGGTGGTGGTGGCTACATTGGTCGCTGGCGAGGGGACCACGGGTTCGTTTGCAGCGGTCTGGGGCGTGACGCCTTGGGGCTTTGCTGGTGTGATGGGGTCGTCGATGTGTACTGGGATCGGCGGCATTTTGAGAGTGTAGGACGTGCTCACTAGGAGTCCGAAAATTCGACGCTATCGTATGGGAGTATGAAAGGCGAAGCAGAGGTCGTAGGATGCCATGGAGTTCTGGACAGTGATTGCTATTGAATAGCTCTACGTTCCTCGATAGAACGCTAGCCCTTGCGTATGCGATGACGTACACGGCGTCACGTGCTGGTATACAACAAGCTCATGTTTTTTGTAAGTAGAGGGCTGGCACGCAGGACAACAGACGACTCGAGAAAGCAGGACAGTCGATCTAGGAGAACGCCAACCAATTGTAATACAGTAGGAAGAGGCGATGCCTGGCCGGGGAATAAAGGTACACATTGTCGCTCAGAGAAAACGCACGCGAGTCCGATGCTCTCTCCTCCTCGCCCATGTCCACCCTCACCACATCCCTGCCCAGGCACAGCCCCAGTCCAATCTAGAGCAGCCCACCGCTTCGTCCGTAATGTAACACTCCGCGCATGTCTGCCATCTTCACTGGCAAGCAGAACCCCTTGACCACCTTCCCGCTTCCTCCGCCGTGTTTGTGTCTCTGTTGGTGATGTGATGTCTTGACAGAGCGAGGCGTTTAGCCGGATCCACCCTTGAACTGCTTGCCGAACATGAGCAGCTGCACCTGGTCGTAGATGGAGAGCACACCAGCACCGGCCACACCACGAAGGATGTTGGCACCGGCACCCTTGAACAGCGAGCGGACACCCTCCTTGGCGACGATCTGCTGGAAGGCGTCGATCGAGGACTTGTACTTGACGGCCTGGAGGAAGAATTAGCATCATGCTACAGAGGCAGGCGGGAAGTGTTGCAATCACTCACCTGACCAGAAGTCATCATCATGCGACGGCGGACGGTGTCGAGCGGGTACGAGGCAATACCGGCACCAGTGGTGACAGTCCAGCCGAGCAAGAAGGAAGCGAGGAAGTTGCCCTCAAGCGAGCCGACGAGGAGGACGGGCTTGAGCGAGTCGTACATGCCGAAGTAGAGACCACGGTAGACGATGATACCGGTGACGGAGGGCATGAAACCACGGTAGAGACCGGCGATACCGTCGGAGGCGAGAGTCTTCTTGTAGACGTCGATCAGGCCGTTGAACTGGCGGGTTCCACCCTTGCCGGCGCTCTTGGCATCGTTGGCGAGACGAGTACGGGCGTAGTCGAGGGAGTAGACGAAGAGGAGGGACGTCGCACCAGCGGCCTAGAGTGAGTGTTAGCGCGAGCAATGCCGCAAGACATTCGTGTGCGCAGGAAGCAAAACTTACACCACCGGAGGCAAGGTTGCCAACCATCCACCACGCGTAGCCATCACGCTCCTTCTTGTAGCCGAACATGGTCTTGAAGGTGTCGCGGAACGCGAAGTTGAGGGCCTGGGTCGGGAAGTAACGGATGACGTTGGCCGTGTTGCCACGCCACAGCGCGACGATGCCCTCGTCGGCGGTCGTCCGGCGGAAGCAGTCGGCGATGCCAGCGTACTTGCGGTCGAGACGGCCGGCCTTGATCATCTCATCCTGTAGAAGATAACTTTGTCAGCGATGGCGAGCTCTCCGCCGTAAATGGAAGCTTGGTAGCCGCAAGCTCGACGCGAGATGCGGTCACTGCGGCGCCATTGCGTGTGAGCGTACCTGGTTCTGGATGAGGAGCTTGACACGCTCAATGGGCGCGGCGGCGGTCTTCGAGACGGCGGCAGAGACACCACCCACCGTGTCGCACCGTTAGCATTATGTGCCGCCGGTGCAAAGCTTTTCCGAGCTCTTATCGCGAGCGCTGCCGCCGCGCGAACATGGCGGTATCCATCTCTTCCGCATCCAGATGCGAGTCCATTCGGGTAGTACGTACTCAAGAAGTCAACCAAGAAGCCGGGCATGCCCATGAAGGACTTCTTGCCCTCTGTGATAGACACGTTCGTTAGCTGTCACAGTCTCCTCACGCCGAAGGTCCAATGCCGGGGCGCCAAACTCACGATCCACTTCTCCCTTCGACATGGCGGCGGTGATGGAGTCTGCTTGGCAGATGAAACGGAAGATGGGTATTGAGTGGAGAGGTTTGACCTTGGTTGATGGTCGAGATGGAGTTGAGTTGTGCTTTTGAACGGAGGAGCTGTTCAGGAGCAACGGGAGAGAAAAAGCCTGCCGCGAGATTTTGAGCTCGGACACCCGGATTCAGCCGATGAGGCGGCGGAACCGGAGGTAAAGAATTTCATTGCCCTCAACCACTCTTAGACGATACCCACGAGGGGGCAGATTGACCAAGGCGTTCGCTTGCCGTGAATCGAGTCTGCATTCCCTTCGTATTTGTCCAGCATGGCAGCGATATGGCGGATTTGCCACAACGGTGAACACCAGACTGCATTGACATGCACGAGGTTCAACCCGGCAGAGGTCAACTCGCACGAGCAGGTCGACAACGGTAGCTTACAGTATTATACATATCAATCCCAGGGTATCTCACACTTCTCCCTCACTCATTCCCCCTTCTCATCCTCACTCTCCTCCTCCCTAGGCACCACGTCGAACACCAAACTCCCGCTCGCCACCCCCTTCGCATTCGCCATCTGCACCCGATACTGCCCCTTATGCCACAAATCCTTGATCGTCAACTCCCTCGTCCGGCCCAGACTCTCAATATCACTTATGCGATTCAGCGTCGCCTCCAAAAAGTCGTCGAACCCAGGCTCGCTGCAAATCTGCCGGAAAGCGTTCATCATCGGCACGCTGTCCGCGCGCACCATCGCGCTACTGTCGATCGTAAACACGTTGATCGAATCATAGTCCTGAATGAAATCCGCCCGCGTCATGACCTGCCGCGCTTCATGCAGCGGCATCTGCGGCAAGATATGGCCCTTAACCGGGTCGTAGACAGACGCCATCGCCTTCTCCCGCTCCACCAGCGCTTTCGCGAGCACCATCGCAGCCGCGGCGTACTTCTGCTGGTCCATGACATCGTCATCCATCTCGGAGCCCAGGATCCAGCATTTGTTGAGGAACCACGTCTTCTCCATGCGGCAGATTTCGTGGCACGTCTTCAGCATGTCCGGGGACTTGGCCACGCGGGCGAGGAAGGAGAGGCGGCCGCCGACCATATCGTAGACCTGCTCCAGGATGGGTTGGTCCGGAGGCACCTCGCGTTTGTATTTGCTGCGGTAGTTGCGGAGGGCTTCAATGGCGCGCGGTTTGCTGAGGTCGAGGATGGGCATGATGTTCATGCGCGTTGCGTACTGCTTCAGGCGCTCATAGACCCAGTAGTCGTCGCTGTTGAAGATTACGGTCATTAGGTTGCCGGCGGCCCAGGCTTCGGCTCGCTGTTGCAGCAGCTCTAGAAGATCTCGTCCGGGGGCGTCGTCGCGCAGTAGGTGTGTCGAGTTGATGATCAGAATCAGCGGCCGTCCCACTTTGTCGCGGCGCTTCAGAGCGACTTTCTCCAGCTTGTTGAAGGCGCGCTCGACGTCCAGTAAGGCACTAGCATCGCGCGGACCTCGAATGGAGAACAGCGAGCCGATATTGTCTTCGTGAAACTCGAAGTCCAGCGCCTTGCCCAGCCGAATGCGAAAGATCTCCGGGTCAGCATGCGCTTCCAGCATCGCGCACCCTTCCCCGTCAACCTTCGCCATGGCATCGATCAGCATGCTCGACTTCCCAGTCCCCTTCTCGCCCACAAGCAAGTAGTACTGCCCCTTCAGCGTCCCGCTAACAATGGCATCGATCGTCGCCTGCTCCTCGCGCAAGACCCAGTGCTGCCGGTGCCCGTCATCGTCCACAAGCTCCTCGCCTCCGGACGGCGAGCTCTGCTTCGCCACGGCCGCCAGGTCGAGCACGGGATCCCCGGGTTCGAAGGCGTGCTCCATCTTCTTGAGCACCATACGCTTGTAGTAGACCGTGTAGCCGTAGCCCACGGCGCCCAGGATCCCGACGGAGGCGAAGGTCGTGAGCGCGGCTTCGAACATTTTGAAGGCGGTGGGTCCGAGTCTGAAGGGCTCGTTGGTGCCATTTTTGCCCGGATTTTTGGGGCCTTCTGGCTCGTCTGGCGGGTTGGGAAGGGCGTCTGCTGGTACTATGGGGATGTTGTAGTTTGTGCGCTTTGAAGTAATTGGCACGCCTGTTGGAAGTCGACGAACACTTTTTGGCCTTAGTGACGATAGATTTGGAGCTCCCAGTACCCAGTTTTGATAGGTTCGAAGCGTAGTGAAAGAACGTAAGTGGGACATTGTCCCGGCCATAGGAGGTGTTGTTGAGAGTTCGTCTCAGGTCATCCGGTTACCAAGGCCGAGTATGGCTTCAATGCCGATGCTCCACCTTTATCATTGCATCGCGTGGTCAGGATGCTGGAAGGGAGGAAGGAGATATGCGCACGAAAAGAGAAAGCAAGTACATGTACATAGAGACGGAAGTCGCAAAGGAAACGGTAACCTTGAAGTCACGCCTCTTGGAAGCGGAGCGACCCACGACGCTCGTTCTTGGCGGAGGCTGGGGCGTGTTGCTGCCGGAGAACCTCGTTCTTTCAACTAAGACGCAGCCTACAAGGCGTTTCATTCATCGGACCAAGTCATCAATACATAGTCGTACGGCATGAAAAGTGCCCAGGAACGTGGAAGTGGAAGTGCAGGAGCCATATGCAGCCGCTGCCGCCGCCACCGCTCCACCTAGGGTTCCATGCACTTCCCGCACCCACCCATCCCCCTGGTCCAGTCTCCCAACCATGGCGTTACGATTGAGAATTTGGCGTTCCAGAATGTCCGCATCGAGGATCTCCAGTTCGAACACCCCCCCGTATTCGTCACAGGCGATGATGAGGACGCTGGATATCGAGAACTCATGAACAGTCTGGAGAAGGAGGCTCCGTGGAGACCACTCTGCGAAGCCATCCGTCGCGGTGATGAGAACACGATTCGGGAGGAGAGCCTCCACTTACAGGGCTTAGAGACTCTTGCTGCTAAGAGCGAAGCCATATAGACAGGAACGGAGCTGCTACAAATGCTTCTAGAGAGAGACCCCACTATCGCAGAGAGCGTGGTAGCTACGCCGTGCGAGCGAAAGGACCGCGATAGCCTTCGTGTGCTCCTGGACTCTGGGTGGTCTATCAATGCACCTGTGCGTTCTGTGGCTTCTCTGCTCTAGTAGGTTCAATGAGGTGCAGTACGTTTTGTACTTCGTGCTGACCTCCCACACCCTGACGATCGAGGACGCAGGATTCATGCAATGGCTACTCGAGACTGGAGCAGACGTCAACGCTAGGTTGGATAGCCTTGATGAGCCGGTGCTTTCGATTGCCATCGCTCGCGGCAGTATGGATGTTGTGCGCCTGCTGCTACGCACACCAGGGATAGATGCCATGCATGGCAATCTCTTGCACTGTGCGGCACAGAGGGGAAATCACTCCGAGGGTGCAGAGCTGGTTAGGGAACTGGTGAAAAGAAGAGCGGACGTGAACGCCTATCGCTATGACAACGCTGTTGCGTTTAGGTGGCGAGGGATATTCACGCTCCGAACACCTCTCCATGACGCCTGCTGCGAGAACAACATACCCGTTGCGAAAGCTTTACTCGAACACGGTGCAGATCCGCATCGCAAGTTGCTCAACGCAGGCACGCTAGCAGAGCCGACCCCTCTGGACGAAGCACTCAAAACGCACGACCATGGCTTAATCGACTTGATGCGGACATACAGCTCACGAGGGCGCTCTTGGCTATAGCTTTCGATAGATCCTGAAGCCGCTTCCCTACCTGAGCCCGTGGCATGACACATGGTTCGGTTGAGCCCGATGATCTCGAAGGACTCAATTCACTGGTGTCATCCCTACTTTCCCTGAGAATTGAGGGTTCTCGTCGTCTGCGAATTTCGAGTCGGGAGACAACATGACAGCTCGATCTTCGAATGAAGGAGGAGATTCACCACGCGTCGTAGCTGGGCGGCAGCGGCAGCGGCAGAAGACGGTAGAAATGAGACGATTTGGAGGCGAATCGGAGATCAAGGTATACTGAGCCACGGGGTCGATCTTGCTTCGGCGACTTGGCTCGCGCTCGTGGGAGCGCTCTTGCCGTCCGCTTGACTCTGCAACGTTGGTTGCCACGTGATTGTAGGTTGCTAGCGTATTTAAGTGAGACCAGTCCGCAGCTTGAAGCGGTCGTCACGAGCATCATGGTATGTGTATGACCTTGATGATAGTTTTGCACCAACTTCGTTCTTAATCCTTGATTTGCTCCCTGATTTGTGTTACGAACGGTCGACTGTGTGACTACGGATATGCCGTAAGGGTGGTGCGTCACTAGGGGTCGAATATGGAGCCATGGTTCATATCACCACCGCGAGCTCCCAGTACGGGTGCGACGGCGCAGGAGCCTACACCACCATAACACGTCCGGTGCGTAGACCTTATCGAACTCCGCGATACCGAATGACCCGTAGGGCCGGTACAAGTCGAGCTTACTAAGGTGTAGTCATTCGGGGAGCGTGGAGACGACTGCACGAGACAGGGTGTAAGGCGTAAAGTCCAGCCAGATAGCCCAGGTGCGCATACGCCTCCAGCACTGGACCATCTCGACCACCGCCGGCCGGATGGCCGCGCAGAAGGACCTGAGTTCGCCGACGCGGGTCTTTCGGTCGTATCCATGCTACCACCGCACCGCTTTCACCCCGAGCCAGCTCGCTACACGGTATGGCCTGAGTCCACCGAGTCCACCTGCTGCGTTCACGTCTCCCATGCCCCGAGTCCAGTAGGGCCAGAGTGCGTTACTACATCGCGGTGGCCGGCGAATCGAAGACCTCGTCTCTTTGAGGATCGCGCTGGCTCCTAGGAGTCGTCACATCGGTAAGGAGTCAGACGGCATTACGACGGCTCGGGTATGCGAACAATGGAGGAGATGTCATATACAGGTATCTTTTATGCGGCCGCGGCAGGGGGTCGGCAAGCGGGACGATTCGGAGGTCGATCGGCGGCCAAAGTAGAACTATACCCGGTCGCCCTTTCCTCCAAACACTACTGCCAGATCATTCTTGCAATTCGACTGTACGGTACATCGCCTGTATTATATCGTGCCTGCCTGCCTTACACCTTCTCTCATACGCTCATTACAGCCAGCCAGACACTCACTGCTCAACTTCTTCCTCTTCGACCGATAGAGCTGCGTTTGCGAGCTTCGAGCATGGCCGAAAATGGTAATGATGCGTCAAACAGTGAGTACAACCAGGATCCATCAATGACTTGATGCCATCATGTGACTGCCGGCGCGAGGAAGAGCATCGTCTGAATATCTACAGCTTCACCAGACACAACGCAATCGAACGAGACGGAACCCGAGACGACCCCCAGTGGGCACGCGACCTCCGAGACCAACGGCACCCTCACCAATAATGGCGAGGCATCAAAGGATACCAAGCAGGATGGCGAGTCGGGCGAGACATCACCGCCCCCGGACAGCGTCCTCAAGCTGCGGGTGGACCTGCCAACCGACGAACACGTCGACATCATGGTCTCGAGCCAAGAGCAGGTGCAGGACATACGGCAGTCCATAGTCGACCAGCCCCACACCTTCCAATACTCCTGCTTCCATCTCGAGTATAAGAGCAAGCGCATCAATGACTTTGTGGAGCTGTCCGAGGTGCCGGATTTGGCGAAAGATGCAGAGCCCGTGCTCAAGTTGGTGGAGGATCCGTACACCGAAGCGCAGGCGCGCATGCACGTGGTGAGGGTACGGGAGCTGATCGGCGCGGCTGGCAATCGTGTGGACTATGTGTCAGGCATAGACGCTGGGACGAGCTTGTGCGAAGACGTGGAGGTCGCGCCTACGAAGAACGGCGGAGACGACATCAGCCACGTGGAGAACTACGATCTGAACGCGCCGGGCCCGATCTCCACGATGTTGGCGAAGGCGCGGCAGCATGCCCCGAAGACTGTCAAGAGCTTGTCTTTATCCGCATGGAACCCGCCGCCTTACCACCTTCGCATGCGTGGCCATCTACTGTATTTGCAGGCTACGACCCTGGAAGGCGATCAACACTACATCACCGCTCACGTCACCGGGTTCTACGTCAACAAGTCGACCAATGCCAAGTTCGATCCGGAACCTCGACAAATGCATGTATCCAAGCTGTCACGTGCCCACTCGCTCATCACTCTGCTCTCCCAAATATCGGACAAGTTCGCACCGCAGTTCGTGCAATTGCAGGAGTACAATGGGCAGCGCGATCCTCTGGCTTCGTACGCACTCTCGAACAGCATACCCGCAGCGCCCTGGCTCGTCTCGCCCACCTCTGGATTGCAACATCAAGCCGATCTGACGAGGACGCAGGAGCCGTATCTTCTGGCAGGCGCGGACAACGCGGAAACGTTGCGCGACTGGAACGAAGAGTTTCAATCGACTCGCGAGTTGCCGAAAGAGACTGTACAAGACCGCGTGTTCAGGGAGAGGCTTACAAGCAAGTTGTTCGCAGAGTATACCGAGGCCGCCGTCCGAGGCGCGGTGTTGGTCGGAAGAGGCGAGGTACAGCCGCTGAACCCTACCGAGGCCAGAGACGCCCAGATCTTCGTATACAACAATGTCTTCTACTCCTTCGGCGCCGACGGCGTGGGTACTTTCACGAGTGACGGCGGGGATGAAGCGGCACGCGTGGCGACGGGGAAGGACGTACAGGGCGTGAAGGCCGTCAATCAGCTCGACATCAACGGCTTGTTCACCGCCGGCACGGTTGTCGTGGACTACCTCGGCAAGCGCATCGTAGGGCAGAGCATCGTCCCAGGCATCTTTAAGCAGCGTGACCCGGGCGAGCATCAGATTGACTACGGAGGGGTGGAGGGCAAAGACGTCATCGCCAGCCACGAGGCGTTCGTGCAGCCTTTCGCGGAGCTGAGTAAGGCGATGCGGGTTAAGCGGCATGCGGTGTGGGATAAGGAGATGAAGAAGCATGAGCTGGAGGGGAGCGTGGAGACGAAGGGTTTGCTGGGGACGGATGGGCGGAAGTATGTGCTTGATTTGTATCGGGTGACGCCGCTGGATATTGGGTGGTTGGAGATGTACCGGGGCGGTGAGGACGGGGATGAGAAGAGGTATCCGCATCGGATGACGGTGTTGAGGCCGGAGCTGGTGGATTCGTATCGGATTGTGAAGCTGAGGGAGTATATCAAGGAGGAGCTAGCAAGGAAGCAGGCGAAGAAGGACAAGGGAGATGTGGAGGGGGAAGAGTTGACGAATGGTGATGCGGGAGCTCCGGAGAGCAAAGGTGATGAGACGTCTGAGAAGGCCAGTGGTGCGCAGACAAATGGCGACGAGATTCAGAAGCAGGCCGATGGCGCGCAAACCAACGGCGAGCCGGCCAACGGAGAGCAGGCCAGTCCGCAGACGAACGGTGACCATGTTGGGGACGAGCAGACCAACGGCGACTCCACCGCGCTTACGAACGGCGATGCTGAAGCCAGCAAGGACAGCACGGCGGAGGCAGGCAAGCAGCAGGAGACCGTCGACGTCTCCGGCTTCTCATTCACCCTGAACCCGGACGTCTTCAGCGGTCAGCAGCCCCAGACTGACGAGGAGAAAGCCGAAATGGAGAAAGACGAGGCTGATGTTCGCGACGTGTGCAAATACCTCATGGAGGACGTGCTACCGCGCATGATCCGAGAGATGCAAGAAGGCGACATCGGGTTCCCAATGGACGGCCAGAACCTCGTGCGAGATATGCACAAGCGCGGCGTCAACGCCCGATATCTCGGTACCATCGCTCGCTCGTGCACGGAGATGTCTGAGAAGATCTCCAGTGACTGGTCTGCATTACCGGCTGAGAAGCAGGACAAGGAGAAGAAGGACGACAAGCGGTTACAGGCTTTGCGGCAGCTGGCACAGCAGGAGATGGTGGCTAGGGCGTTCAAGCACGTGTGCAATAAGTCGTTGAAGCCGCTGCCGCCTTGCTTCGCTCAGAGCTGCGTGAGCCATTTGCTGAACTGTTTGCTTGGTGTGGAGCTCAATGGCAAGCCAGAGGCGGAGCTGGACGAGCAGCTTAAGGCGATGTATCCCGAGGCTGACTTTAGTTTCGCGGATATGACGCCAGAGATGATGAAGACGGAGTTGCTGCGGCAGATTGCGTTACGGTACCGGTACGACGTTCGAGAAGGGTTGGTGCAGGCGGGCAAGGAGTTGCAATTGCTGCGAGAGATCTGTCTGAAGATGGGCTTCCAGCTTGAGGCAAAAAAGTATCACTTTACGAAGGAAGCGCCGGCCGAGCAGACCGTGCAGAAGAAGGCCTCGGCGGAGTCGCTGGAGGTCCCGCAGACGAACGGCGTGCATCCGCCCACTGAAGGCGGCAACAGCAAGAAGAGGAACAAGAAGAAGCACCAGGTGGACCATTCACCGAACCGCGCCGCTTCCGTCTCGCCGGTGGCGGCACCTACCACTTTCCGGCCGGAGAGTGTACTCAATATCGTGCCGATGGTGAAGGAGGCTTCTCCACGCAGCATGCTGGCCGAGGAGGCGCTCGACGCAGGCCGTATGAGCATCCAGCAGGATCAGAAGGATCTAGGCCAGGAGCTGTTGCTGGAGAGCTTGAGCCTGCACGAGCAAATCTACGGGATCCTGCACCCGGAAGTGGCGAGGGTGTACTACGCGCTCTCGACCCTCTACTACGGCCTCGACGAGAAAACCGCCGCCGTCGAGCTCGCGAAGAAAGCCGTCATTGTCTCCGAGCGCACCCTAGGCGTCGACAACGCCGAGACCATCCTCGCCTATCTCAACCTCAGTCTCATGGAGCACGCAACGGGTAATACCCGCAACGCCCTCGCCTACGTCCGCCACGCCCTCGACCTCTGGAAGCTCGTCTACGGCGCCCGCCACCCGGACTCCATCACCACCATCAACAACGCGGCCGTCATGCTGCAGACGCTGAAACACTTCCACGAGTCCCGCCGCTGGTTCGAGGCCTCCCTCGATATCTGCCAGGACGTCGCGGGCCGGAGCTCGGTGAACACGGCTACGCTGCTCTTCCAGTACGCGCAGGCGTTGGCGCTCGATCACGACAGCAAGACGGCGGTGGATCGCATGCGGGAGAGTCGGGATATCTTCAGCGCGTTACTGGGGAGCGGGGATCAGAACACGCGGGAGGCGGACGCGTGGCTGAGGACGCTGGTGCAGAGCGCGGTCAATCAGACCAAGGCGGCGAAGGAGGCTAGTACGCTTCTGCAGTCGAGCGGGAATAACCGGAGGCTGTTCCTGAGGAACGGAGGGGCTGGTGCGGGTGCGTCGCGGGCTTCGCGGCTGGGAGGGATGAGCGGTGGTGCTGGCGGTGCTGGTGCGAGGCCGTCGCAGCAGCAGGCTTCTACTGCGCCGGAGGAGGTCTCGGCTGCGGAGACGGCGGTGCGGAATAGTGGGCTTGACAAGCGGAGTCTGGACGAGCTGGTCAAGTATGTTAACGGTGAGAAGCAGGAGCGGACCACGCCGAAGAAGGGGACGGCGAATCCGAAGCGGAGGCAGCAGAGGGCGCATTAAGTTAGAACGAGTCCGGGAGGGGCAAGATCTCAACTCGCTGGAACGCTTGTCCAGCCGGAGAGCGGGGGGTCGCGGTGGGATTTTACTTCGGTTTTGTATTGCTTTTCCCCATTGTTATAGCTTGAGATTGCGAAGGTCCGAAAGTACAGGGGTGTTTGGGAGGGAAAGAGACGCATACAACGTTGGAGTTGCTTGCTGGTGCATAGCATGTGTGGGATGGAAGGGGAGAACGCTGGCAAGGCTTTTTCGGCCTTTGCTCAGTTTTTGTACAGAATTCACCACTCACGGAGGGCTTGTAGGAAGTAAATAGACCTGTAGTATTATGTACAGTAGCTGTTCGCTTGTGACCGTGGGGCCTGTTCGTGTCGGGTATTTGTGGGCTGCTGAGGTGGTTCAATGGTTGGCTGAGGTCGAGGGTACCAAAGGCGCCGCTGTACGGCGGTATGTTCATATGGCGTACACGTATGCCTGACTGATGGGAACTTGAAGGTAGAAGGTAGTCTGATGACATGGAGAGCCTGTCTTCAAGACGCTATTCCGCTCTGGTAATGCTTTCTCAGCGAACTCCCATAAATATCGATAGCAGATCGGGATGTAACCCCAGTTGGCTCGGTTGGCCAGGGCCTTGAGTTGTTGAGCGCTTCTTTACCGCGCCTTCATATTCGTCAGCAGAGATGTTCGACTCACGTGTATCACGGTGAGCCAGAAGGCTTGGACGCCGGGACGGCAAGATCACGTCGAACGATATGCTTGAAATGCTTCGTGGCTGTTCCGCTATCGAGCAGTGTCTCAACGCTACGATACACCCCGAAGAGGCAGTCCTCATGCGCCTGCAAATCCCGCAACCTCTTCACCGCAACACGCGGAAGAGCACCGCATCTAGTAGCCGTACTCCTCGAGTTGCTTCCTGGTGTCGTCGCTGATGCTCGCGTTGGTCTTGGCATCCGCCAGCATCTTCCTCGCCGCGGTCTTGCGCTCGTAGTATGCCTGACCCTTGACTTTTCTCCTCTCCTCGAGCCTGCCACACAAGTCAGTATCACATCACACTCTTCTGCTCCTCGCCCGCCCCACCCCTCAAACGTAGCGACACGACATACCTAGCAACCACATCCCTGTACTTCCACCCGAACTCGTGTCCCAGCCTGCCCACCGTGCAGTACTTCCTCCCCGGCTTCAGCCTCAGCACGCGCAGCGCCTGCGGCACCACCATGCGCTTCTTGCGGTCGTAGGGCGGCGGGACGCCCTCGAAGACCTTCAGGCGCTCCATGGCTTTCGCGCCGCGCTCGGTCTTGTGCGGGATCATGCCGCGGACGGTGCGCCAGAACATCTTGGCCGGGGAGCGGAAGTGCCAGGGACCGCCGCGTGTGGCATTGTAGCGGGTTTGCTTGCGGAGGAAGGCTTGGTACTTCACTGTAGGTGGAGGGCGTGGTTAGTATCGGGCTTCGAGGGTGTGTGTAGAGTGTGGGGCTTGGCGGGAGGTGTTGCGGTTGGACTAGAGGACGTACGCTTCGCTCTGAAGAACTCGCCGGATATGTTGAGCGCCTCGCAGCGTACGACTACGATCTTCTGGCCGTTGAGGAGCTGTTTGGCGACTGTGCTGGCCAGACGACCGAGGAGATGGCCCTTGCCGTCGATGACGACCTGGGGGGTTCAGTCAGTAGCTATTGCATTCCTCGCCATTACCGCTGATCGTGAACAGGATATGTGCATACCACAGGCTCGAACGTCGACATGGTGGTGGGCGGATGGGTGGTGTCGTTGCGACGAGCAATGTCTGCCCGCTTGAAGTTCCGCTGGAATTCAGAAGTGCGGCCAGCAGAATGTGGCCTGAGGCAGGGACAACCCGACCACAACGCCACTTCTTCACCTCAAACACATCACTCTCGATCACCGTACATTGTGAACACCGTACAACACAGACTACCGAGCAAAATCACCGTCGTTACTGGAATCACCCTCCATTGCCCTACAGTCTGAGTACATACGACTCCATTTAGACGCCGCAAGGATTATGGACGACATAGAGGAGGGTTTGTCATGACCAACACGGGGCAGACAACGTAGAAAGACGGCTTTGCGTGTCCATCCTCCAGACGGCCGTATACCCTACCCATGGAGGTCCAGGATGGACTTCACGTGAGCTTGCTGCGAACCAAGAAGACCGTGACACGGGCGGGCCGTATACAGAGAGGCGCAGCCGAAGGCGCGGACGGCCATACAGCAACGCTTTACTTGTTACGAACGTACAGTCAGCGACAGTACCCGGGTTTGTTCGTCTGTGGTTTACTCACGCAGTCGTGTCTACCGCGGCATCGCTTGGAAATCGTGCAGCCGCTGACCTGCTATGAGCGTAAATGCTTGCCAACAACGATCTGTTGGACGACTGGTTACGGTGATGCTATTGCTGGACCGCGTATACAATGCTGTCACCTTCAACTTTAGGTATATATCGTGGATGCATTTTTGCTGTACTGTCTTTTTCATCCACAAGCCAACAGCCTTCCGAACAGCATTACTAACCTCAACAGACACTCCTCTCCTCTTACAGCACCGTCACCATTCCTTCTACCTTTCCCCTCCAAAACACCACGACCATGCGTTCCAACCTCACCCTCACCATCCTCGCCCTCACCGCCTCCGTCCTCGCCACTCCCACTACTAAACGCAATGGCGTAGCCAACTACAGCGTCCCCCAGATGCAGATCCGCGACCTCGAAATCACCATCCTCAACATCATCAACGACATCGTGCAGCAAAGCGGCACGGCCTACGACACCGACTACGCCACCGGCAGCAACCAGTACTCCACCATCATCAACTCCCTCCAGGGCCCGCGGCCCTGCGGACCTAACCTGCCGCCCCCGCCCAGCAGCCGGGAGGTGGCGATTGCGAATCTGCAGAATTCGACGCAGGCGTTGCAGCAATTGAGTTTGGATTTGATGGATGGGGCGTATAGTGTTGCCGCGAATAGTTTTAATGATGATATTTGTTGGGGGAAGAACGCGTTTTTGGCTCAGGCTTCGTGGCACCCGTAGGGTTTTGGACGGCGTGGTCGGGGGTTGATTGGGGTGTTATGATGAGAGGCAGGGGGCATTGTTGAGGAGGCTGGGGTTTTGGGTTAGAGGTGTGCAGTGAAACGGTCCATCTTTGGGCGTGAAATCTTCATAGTAATTCGTACCCTCAGAGCATCAATCATCACGGAGCTGAACGCTTCCTTCGGCACACGAAGATGACAAAAGCCTCGCTACTCTTCACGGCCATCACAAGCATCGGTTGCTGGAGAATGGCGATGTCGTGAGCTTTGCCACAGCCAATCGTGCTTGAATGTAGCGCGAAAGCCCGATGAGCTGATGTAAGTTACATGTACCTTGAGACCTTTCGCGCTTCCTCGTCCGTCCGTGCGATTACGGCATCATGCTGCGTTCCAACGTTGCTTCTTGGGTATTTATATGTAGTTGGAAGGGTGGTCGGAAGGTCAGTATCATCTCGTCATCGTCGTCATCAGCATCATCATCGTTCCGTTGCATCAACGTTTTCTACCGCCAAAGTTGTCCCCCAAACCAAGAATACTACATACCAACTCCCCTCACCCCCAATCCCCATTTCAATCACAATGGTCACCATAAACTGCGCCTACACCGAACCCATCAACCCCCCCTCCACCCACCCGACCCTCACCCAGTCCCAAATCTGGCGCGGCCTCCAGCGCAAAATCCGGCACGCGCAGGACTTCGTCCCTGTGATCGAGGGCACGGATGTGATTGAGGAGAAGGACGCGGGGAGGGAGGTGACGCGGGTGGCGCATTTCAAGGCCATGGGGGAGAGGCCGGCGCGGAGTGAGAGGGAAGTTTGTAGGAGTTTTGCGCCGACTAGGGTATGTTCATGGACTGGGTGGGATTGGGGGAGTGGGAGGCGGGGACAGGCTGACAGTTCGGGATGGTAAAGGTTGATTTCTGGCAGCCGGACGGCGCGCTCATTACCAACACGGTCTCGGATGGGGCCGGGTTGACGGAGCACGATTATAATATGACGTATACTTTCGAGTGGCGGTACCCCAAGGTGGAGGAGGGGAGTGAGGAGCATGGGAGGCTGGTGGAGCAGTACCGGAAGCAGGCGAAGATGGCGGTGCATAGTTCGATTGAGAGTATGCGGAGGATGGCTGCTGCTGGGGAGCTGGATTAGGGGGGAGATGTGGGGATTGCATTTTTTTGGTCTGTTTGGGTGTATGTGAATGGTGGAATCCTGGAGATGGAGAGAGTATACACGGTAGAGGTGAACTGGAGTGTAAATAGAGGATACACAGCGTGCAGAGGAGCGAGTTACCGCATGAACCGCGTATATTCGGAGAAGATCGTTGGTCCGTCTACATCCTCGTTATGCCATCTTATGATCTATCTATGCTCTCCCTCTAAATGGCATGCGCCTCCTGCAACAATTTCGGCAACTGGCTCTTCTTCCCCTGCAACTCCGAGTTGCCACCAATATGCTTCTTGTCGATGAAGATGTTGGGCACCGAGCGCTGGTGCGTCATCTCCTCGAGCGCATCCTGGATCGCGGCGCCGTCGTCTGTGTAGCAGGGTAAGGTACTCGTCAGCAAGCTACTCAGTGATTCAGACTTCTTTCTTCTTCTTCTTCTCTTCCTGCACGTACCGATCTGGTCCAGCTCAAGGATGTAAGCCTTCGCGCCCATCTCGCTCAAGAGGGACTTGGTGGCCTTGCAGTAAGGGCAGTAGGACTTGGAGAAGACGGCTACAGTGTTCGTCCGTCAGCCATCGTTGTATCGCTTCCGGATTCTTGTGCGCTTGTCTGTTTTTGCCTACCGACTGCGTTGTTGTCGATGATGTCCTGCGCTTTCGTCTTGGCGGCCATGATGCTGTTTGGGCTGGCTGCTCGGGCGCCGGTGAAGATGGAGCGTAGGAAGTTAATGGTGGGCGACGGAGGGTTGGGTTTGATGGTGATGGTCGGCGGGTGGGAGATTGGGTAGAGAGTGAGTGGATATTGTGATGGACACTGCAATTGCGTGCTTCAGGTCGTGATTCCAGACATCGGCGATGACGTATGTATTGAGCGGCGTTCGGGCGGATATAGCAGGCACGTGAGACGCTATCCGCAAGGTTTTATGCTCCGAGGGACTTCGCAGCGGTCGGGTGGGTAGGATGTTCCATCAACCATTCCTGAACTACATGTACATAAGATACCTCACCTACTTCTCGGTTCTGACGTAGGAATAGTAGACGAAGCCACTGGATTTCGACCTCCATGAGTACTCCTAGTGATGAGGTACCCGCGACAGCGCACAGCATCGGGGGCATTTCAGTCGTCTGTATGTAGACGAGCCTATAGACCCATTACTGAGGGAGTATTGTGCACATCTTGACAGTACATCTATCTTTCCTGTACGTACATCCAGAAGCGTGCATTCAATGTTCTCATGAACGGGCGGGGTACATGTACGAGGGTGGCGGGTGGAGGGTGAAGGGCGGAGGTGCAGGTGGAGGGGAGGGTCTGTGCAGAAGCTTTGCTTTCCTCACTGCAGCCGAGATTGTCATGTGCGGGCAGCTCGAGAGTCGAGTCGGGTCGAGTCGACTTCTCGGCCTTCACCAGCCATCTCTTGCTACACACTGCTGCTGTTGTGGTTGTTGTTGATGGCGTTGGGTTTGCTTGTATTGTACCTACTGCCTTGATCTTGATCTTGATCTTGAACAAGTCTGGACAAACACCTCAAGCATTCGGCTCGTCGAGACACACAGCGGAGACACTGTCGACATATCAAACAGCCATTGGACACCCACCACACCACACCACACCGCCCCGCCCAACGCCGCCATGGCCGTCGGCGAGGATGTCTACTGCACAGTGCGTTGTCTGACCAAGTCTCCAATGCCATCCACAGCTAAATATCCGACCAGCTCGTCATGACCGACGCCTACCTCCCCGGCGCCGCCGTCCTCGCCCACTCTCTCCGCGACACCGGCACCACCCACCCCCTCGTCTGCCTCACCACCCCCTCCACCCTCCTCCCCAGCACCCTCGCCGCCCTCCACCGCCTCTACGACCAAGTCATCGCCATCGAACCCATCGCCAACCCTTCCCCCGCCAACCTCTACCTCCTCAACCGACCCGATTTACTCTACACATTCACCAAGATCCACCTCTGGCGCCTGACCCAGTTCCGACGGATAGCCTATCTCGACGCCGACATCGTCTGCCTGCGATCACCCGATGAACTCTTCCACCTCCCCTCCTCCCCCACCTTCGCAGCAGCCCCCGACGTGGGCTGGCCCGATACCTTCAACACCGGTCTCATGCTCTTAACCCCACACCCCGGTACCTTCTCCGCCCTCCGCACGCTCGCTCTCGCGGGAGATTCTTTCGACGGCGCGGATCAGGGGTTGTTGAATCAATATTTCGCGCATCGAGGGTGGGAGAGGTTGAGTTTTGTCTACAATTGTACGCCAGCGGCCGGGTATCAGTATGAGCCTGCGTACCGGTATTTCAAGAGCGAGGTGCGGTGTGTGCATTTTATTGGGGGTGTAAAGCCATGGCAGAAAGGGAGAATGGACGGAGGTGGAGGGAGTAATGGCGGGGGTGGAGGAGGGGTGTATCAGGAATTGTTGAGTAGGTGGTGGGCAGTATGGGAGACTCATTTTCCCGGCGTTTCGACGTACGAGTATGCTGCTATGGGAGATAAGGCTGTGGAGAGGGAGGTAGAGAGCAGAGCTACTCAACCTACTACCGCAGCATCCGACACAGCAACCGAGATCCCCTTCACCGACCCGCAACCCACAGCTGAAGCTATCGCTCAAGGCAACCTCGAACCCACCTCAACACTCCAACAACGAAGGTTCTCCGCTCCTCGCTTAGAATGGGACGCCACGCGCTCCGCTCCTCCATCCTCCTCACAACCCGAAGCGGCGAATTTCCCAAATCAAACCTACGAATTCAGCCAAGACCCACAGCCATGGAAAGCTCCGCCGACATATCCCGAAATCCCGAGAAGGGATCTGTGGTACGATGTCCCGAAGCACAGAGAGGAGAAGAAGCTCAAGGCTATTTTCCCGTGGGAGGAGCGGGAAGCGGTGAGGCCCAGTAGAGTATTCGCGGAAGAAGACTTTGCACCCGAGCCGGAAGCGAAGAGAGTAGAGGAAGATGCGGAGGAAGGCGAGACAGACGATTTTCTGGGTGGGGACGAGCTGGCAGTCACGGCGGATGATGATGACCAAGACGACGAGGGAGAGCAAAGACCGGATCTCGATCCCAAGGCCCCGACGCTTAAGAAGGCCGGGCAGCAAGGATGGGATTCCTCTTTCGGCCCCGGGGCCGGCGGCGGCGGCGTGAACAAGAATGCTTGGGACGAGATCAGCGGGATCGAGGACTACGTCCGCGCGCTGACGGCCTTCCAGAAGAACAAGGGGAATGTGCAGGTGATTGCCCGGGATGAGCCGGCTGCTGGAGTGGGACCGGAGGCACAGCACCCGCAACAGCAACAGCACCAGCAACAGCATATTCTGTCACCCGGCAACGAGCCCGATCCTGTGGAGCTGGTGAAGACGGTGCGCAAGCGGCGGGAGAGTCTACTGCTGACGGATTTCCCGAGCGCGAGTGAGCGGCCGAGCTTACCGGTTACGCCGGCGCCGAGGCGGCGGGCGAGTTTTTGGGGGGAGGAGAGGGAGAGGGTGGGGGGTGAGGGGGAGGGGTTGGGGGGGTTGAAGGGGGCGGAGGGGGTGCCGGAGCAGGGGGATTGGGTAGGTGGATCTTTTCCTTCTTATTTCATGCTCTGTGGTTTTCCGGGGTTTGGGGAGTCGGGCGGGGTGATGTGGGCGCTCGCGCGACACCGGTCTTTCATCCTGTCTTGCACCTTCCATTGACGATGGATCGAAGCCGCCGGTGTTTGCACGCTGCTCGCGAGATCCCTGGGCCTGTTCTTTTTCTCTGCTTTCCTCCTCATGAATGAATATCTTTTACTGACTCCCTTCTCCCCTCCGCCTCTAGAACCCGGACGAACAACTCGAGGTCCTGCGCCGCAACTCCCTGACCGTCGGGCCGGGAGACCTGAAATTGCCTGGCGGCTCGAAGCAGAAGGTGATGATGAAGAGGAATCTGCCGGATCGGAAGATGCCGGGCACGGCTTCTGCTACGATTCCTGAGGAGGAGATGTCTGCGGGTGGTATTGCTGCTGGTGGTGGTGGTGGACAGGGAGGAGTAGATGTAGGCGGTGGTTCTGAGGGTTTGGGGTTGGATAGGATGGCCGGGCCTATGGATGGTACGAGGGAGGCGCGGGGGAGCCCAAGTATGATTGAGGTGGCTGAGGGGAGTGGGTTGTTTGATAGCAGGGTGGAGGGCTTGGGGAGTGGCGGTCAAGGGAGTAGGCCGGGGGAGACGAAGGCGGCGCCGCGGTTTAGTGAGCCCGGGTTTGGGGCGGAGAGCTCAGGTGGTTCTGGCTCTGGCAGAAATGGTGGCTTGGGCGAGCATGATGCTGCTGGGAGTGAGTTGAGTCCGACGCAGACGAGGGATGATGGAGAGGTGCCGCCGTGAGGGGTGAAGGGTGAGCGAATGGTTGATGGGAAAAGCATGTGTGAGGGGGCTAATGTTTGTATTTGCTGTCGATGATTTTATGTAGGTAGGTATGTATATGTGCATAGCGGTGATGGAACTTTTTCTGCTGACGATGAAAAATATACATAAGGGGAAGCGCAGGAAGCATCATGGCGCTGTTGTTGGGCGGTCCAGCACTTGCGTTCCCAGGACATCGCTCAATGGTCGAAGTTCTGCACGGATCTGGATCTTGCCCAGCCGCACACAGCACCGCAGGGTTCCTATCTCGAGAAGCTACCTCCTTCTCCACGCGCGGCCTTGGAGCGAAAGTGCAGGCGAGAACAAGCCACCTCCGACGACTATGGCAAAAACACCAATCCCACCACGGTTCTGTAGGACGGACCCTGGGAGATATCTCGGCACCACCCGTCGAGCGGAGCGGCAATGATGAGCTATCGTGCCGTATGGCCATTCCCTACGCCACTCTTGCGCGCGTTCGTCACCCGATCAGCCTGCTCCAATGACCACCGATAGATTCGACGACCACAGGAGGGCGGCCTGCGCCCCTCACCTGCCATGACTCTCTCTATCTATGATTGAGACGAGGCGACAAAATCAAAAGCAGGTACGACAGGGTTCGTGGGGTTTTCCTACCCCTTCGTCGCCCTCACGACCCACAACGGATCCCTCCGACCCATCCCCATCCATCCCATCAAGCTCTGTAGACCCCCCCCTTGCCCTGCCGCTGCCTCACCACCACCCTCACCACCAGCTTGCTCAACCTTCCCATTACTCAACTCCACAATCTCTATCTCCCGCCACCCGGCGAAATGCAGGTAATCGCCAATCATCAGCAGCCGCTCCTCCTCGCTCACGCGCAGCCAGCGGTTGATGGCTTTGGTGGGGAAACAGCGGTTGCTGATTGTTAGGTGCACGGTCCCGCCTGACTTGGTGATGGTGTGTAGGGATTCGAGGACGGGGACGGGGTTGGTGAGGTAGTCTGTGCTTACTACGTTTGTGGAGGCGTCGAGTCTTTCGCTTTCGTCGTCGTTGTCGTTGGTGGAGGAGGCGATGAGTTTTGCTTCCTGGAGCGCGGCGGCGATGTCTGGGTTCGTGTTTAGATCCACGAGCACGCGGCCGGTGTTGAGGACTTTATTGGCGTCGAGCTCGGCTTTGTTCATTCCTAGCCCGATGACTTTCAGCTCGCCACTCGCTGCCGCTTCTTCCACGGCCGGCGGGTAGTGCGACACCCAGCTGCTGCAGAAGTCGAGGATCCTGCCTTTGCGGGGGAGGACAGTGTCGTAGTACTCTCGTAACGTGGCTATTGCTGCGTCGTCGATGTGCGTGACGAGGCGTGGCGTGCTGTAGAAGCCGGAGTCGGATGAGGGGTCCTGCGTCGAGAAGTCTGATGGGTCGTAGGGCCAGGTGGTGTGGCGGGGGTGGTATTGTTTGACGGGCCAGGATTCGGCTGTTGTACTCATGGTTGCTGCTGTCGTTGGCCGAGATGCTGAGGATAGTGTTGCGGCGAGGAGGAGGCCAGTGGTTGACAGTCCAATGAGTGGTAGTGGGCGGTAAAGTGGGCGGAAGAGGGAGAGCATTGAGCGGTGCTGTGTCTTAGGGATGGATAATCGTGCTCATCTCGCAATTTGATTATGCGCGACAATGTTGCACTGGGATCGTATTGGTTGTGAGACTGGATGCTGTGAATGTCTGGTGGTCGAAGCGAGAGTTAATGACGTCGGAGACAATTCGCTTCACGAGGCCCACACATCGATACGCTATCATACAGTTTAAATACCATGTACAGAGACCGCGGCTAGTATTACAGTAAGATGGCACATCCGTACCTGTCAGCAATATCTATCTTCCGCTTCCAACGTACCAAAGCGCTTCGACCGCCGACCAACGGTGAGCTCTTCTCTCCCCAAGACTTCCATCTTCGGGTCCACGATACCTCCCATGCTCTCGAGTCCGGTGCAAAGACGAGAGAGCCGTGAATCATCCGGACAAGCGTGTCCTGTGGATGGGCTGACCATGTGTGCTACTGAAGCTCACCGCTCATCGTGAACTCGTCGTCCAGGATATCACAGCAGGGTTCATGCGATCTGATGTCCTTTGGTTGGCACGGGACCGCCGCGACTGTCGTGCCGCCATACAGATCCTTCTGCAGCACTCGGAGGGAACATGACTGCTGGCACGCATCCCCATAAGCTGAATCCATGGCCGGGGCCCGTGCATCAATGACTAGAGCCACAAAGCGTGGATAAGTTCCGTGCAGTCTTCTGAAGATGTCACTTGCCACCTCTCTGACATGTGAAGCAGCCTTTGCTCTGCGAAGATCGACCAGTTCATGCCCGTGATCATCGTAATAGCGGCAAGTTGCGTTTTCCAGCATTCCGAGATGCACAAACAATCGAAGGGTGCGGAGATTGATAAGCGGTTTCAGACAGTCCTACCACAGAGTCAGACTTGCTACGTGTCAAGTGCCAGATCGTTGCTTTACCAAGAATTGCGAAAACTGAGCGACGTCGCTGTCCGAAGATGGTGCCCGGAAAGCTAGCTGCCGTAGAAGCTTGCAGTCGGCCAAAGCAGTCCCGAGCGCTGGGATACTGCGACCCTCATCTTCGAATGGCGACATTTCGGCCTCAAGATCATCAACAAACAGCGAGCGTAACGTTGCAGCGTGTCGCTGTATGGTCGCCCATTGGCAGACCGCAGTCCTCTCCGAATCGCACCCCATGGTGATCTTCAGCCTTTCCAAGCTCTGGAATGACCGCAGCGAGGCCTCCAGCATATTGACAGGGTCAGATTGTTTGCAGGCGCGATCATCAACGAAAGTGGTCAAGGCAAGGCCAGCTTGGGTGAAGCTCCGCAACAAAGGAAGGATTTCCGAGCACTGTATCGTTGTAAATTCGCGAAGATGTTTCAACGACACAACAGTCGAGATAAGGGCACCACTTGTGCCGATCTGAAAACCATTGAAGTATAGTCGTTTAATTCGAGCTTCCTCTGACTTCGAATATTCGGGTAGTCCGAGAACAGTTCAATAATCCAAGATTCCGTCCAGCGGAGTGAGGCGTCGTCGTATGGGCCGTCCTGCGCACGGAGCGATAGGCTATCGACCGCACGTGCATTGCCAAGGATCATGGCCGCCCGCTTGCTATCGTGATTCGAGCTCAAATTGAAATTCAGAGACGTGACATTGCGTAGCTCGTCGGCATAGGGCAGATACTCCGGTATTGGGGCAGCGTTGAAGTGATACAGCTCAAAATTGGTGAGCTTACGTTGTGTAAGTCGTAAGATGTACGTGAGGTCGAACGGTACATCACTGTAGGTACGTCGACTTGACAGACTCTTTAGCAGAATTTCGGCGACAAGAGCTCCTAATAAGACAAGCCCCTCTTAAGTAACGTGGTACTGCTCTCTACGGTCGGCTATTTGGTGAGTCAAGGACAGCGGCATTTTAGTGAAGTGATCTGGAGAAGCGTATCTTGTAGGAAGTGGGAAGTGTGCATTGTACATAAACACCGCGAGTCCATCTTTCGGGACGCTCCGCAGCAATTCCACTAAGTGAGGATCATCACGGCTGTGTAGGTAAGGATCATCCGGGCGGTCTTCGATCTCGAGTGTGCGGAGGTGCCAGAGTCCTGAATTGTTTCGGTGTAGTCGCGTTTTCAGCTCGCCGTTCAGCTGAGATAGAGGCAGAGAGATGGAACAATAGAGTAGGGGCATGGCTATGGTTCGGAGTTCCTTGCAGACCAAGCACAAATGTTTGAGATCTTCG